>ML092967.1:75037-101206 GCA_003697995.1 Taxidea taxus jeffersonii | reverse complement strand
TTTTTTTTTTCATTTTTGTAGCTCAATGTCTAACAACTGGTAAGCCCCTGGTAGACCAGAGTTTCTTTCATTTCATTCAAGAATCAGATTAACCTTTATTGACTTAAATAGGGGGTGGAGATAAACGTTAGATGGAAGGAGGAAGTGACAGAAAGGTACTAGCAAACGTTGGTAATGTGTTTTCTTCTTCATTACAAAACGTGTTAAGTTCATCCTAGAATACTTAGAAAATGCAAAGAAAAACATTCACCTGAAATGACATCCAGGTGGTAGAAAGTAAAAGCATTAGAGGCATCTACAGAGATGTGAGGCATGTTTATTAATTTAATGTATTTAAATTAATTAAATGCCTGAACCCCATTACCAAAACGATTGGGAAACATTTCCCTATTTTTCTATTTATTCATTTCTGATAAAAACAAAAAATATTGTGTATAAGGCTTAATAAGATTTTTTTTTTAGTTCTTTGATTCAGCACCCCAGGGGAGGGGGCAAATAAATAATGTATGGGTTTCACATCTTATGGATCAGATATTAACTAAAGAACTAGAAGAGCGGCCTAGAATGCTAAAGCAAACCTTAGAGAGTTCTAGTTCTAGACTAATCACACTTGGCCTATGAGGAAACCAAGGCCAGCGGCCAAATTTTTTGTCCAAATTTAGCTCTAGGAGCCAGAACTGGGCTTGTGCCTTTTGACTCTGGGTCTACGTTACCTACCTAGCAAAAAACCAAAATCATCCCTCAATTCTATCACATTGTTAACTTTTGGTTTCTGAAAGGCAGTCAGAAATGATTCCAGAACAAGAAAAGTAGATAACGGTGTCCAGAATATTTACTTGCACTACAATTCTCAGGTGCCAGGCTAAATACATCACCAGAAGGGCAGCCAAAGCTCCTGATTACTCTGGAAACTGTTTCTGATTTTGCCATAAGCATTCTAGTTCTTAGCCCATTAAAAAAATGGGCCAATGAATCTGAGTTAGGGCTTGCTGGTCATCAGAGTGCAAAGTGATCAGACAGGCTTACAGACAGATCATTGACTTTGGCCCCAACTTTCAAAGCACCTTCCCCTATCAGGAATCCCTATGAGCGGTCATAATAAAACTTGCTGAGAGAGGAGAGGGGAGAATCCAAACTGCCTCACCAAGAGAAGAACCTGGCCCTCTATGGTAGTTAAGGCCTTACACGGGAAGCTCATATATGCACAGTTAACCTTCCAGCTGAACAAGAGAACAGAACCCAGAGCCTGCATACATTCAAGGAGAGAAGAGGCTCTTCTCAATGAACACATGCACCCTAGAATTGGTCAAGATTTGGGGACCGACTGTTCATGTGCCTCTCCTGGTCTATCGCTACCCTTGACAGGACCTTGGTATTTGAAGATGAAGTACCCACTCATCTTTCAACACAGACCAGGAATACTAGTCAACTACCTCATTTGGTGTTCTCTCACAAATATAGTGATCCTTCCGAAGACTGGAGGAAGAGGGGGAAGGCTGTATGCTGGCTTCCTGCAGAGCTGCCAAGGGTGATTATGACCACATGTGGTTTTCATCATATGTACAGCTCTACTCTAAAGAAGACAAGACCTGTGCAAGACATAATAAATCCCTGATCAAACCTGAACCTTCTGAGTACTCACTCCTAGAACAACACTCACTGTAGTATTCATTCAAGGAAGAAAAGGGACCAAGGAGAGCTTATTCACTCTCTTCACTTAGTTGCCATGTAATAGGACGGCCTTCAAGTTTTATTAAAATTAGTTACCAGATAGCTAAAACAGAATAGTGAGGAGAATGGACAATAGATGTAGGTCCCATTTAGTTTACAGATGCAAAACCAAAGAGCAAGCCCCGGATGCACAAACTGGAATAAAACAAAGAAAGTACATTTGTGGCAGAGCCAAGAATAGGTCCTCAGTGTCCCTGAATTTCATTTTTCAGAATACTTTTTTAAAAAATATTTTATTTATTTATTTCACACACACACACACACACACACACACACACAGAACACAAGCAGGCAGAGCAGCAGGCAGAGGGAGAGAGAGAAAAGCAGGCTCCCTGCCGAGCAAGGAACTCGATCCCAGCACTCTGGGATCATGACCTGAGCCGAAGGCAGACTTAAGCTTAACTAACTGAGCCACCCAGGCGTCCCTTCAGAATACTTTTAAACAAAGTTCACTCCAACCATGTTCTTTGCTTCAAGGCTCCCCCAAAGATTCTCTCTGCCCCTCTTTCTCCACCCAAGAGGAAGAAAACTGTTCCATGCATTCCATTTGTTTGTTTCCTGTGAGCCCTAGCGGAAATGTCCCTAATAATAAGAATGTGCCAAAAGTGCAGAGCAAGTCTTAACCTCAGAACATTCCTAGCTACCAGGGTGGGACTAGTTCAGCTCGAAGGGATTTTGCTACCACTCAGTAGAAGCTGGAAATAAATACAAACACACAGTCAATATGGCACACAGGATGCCAAGGGAGAAACAAAAGACTGCATGGACAGAAAAGAAATGGGAACAGAAGCCATCCCAATCCCCCTAACCCAGGCCCACAGCTTCTCCTACAACACCTCCACCTCCCTATAAGAGGGCAATCAACTGCACTGGAGGACATGGCAGCCCACCTTCCCTACCCTTTCAGGTTAAACTTCATATGTCAGCTCAGTTTCTAGTTCAGGGTGAGGAAGGGGCAAAGCCCATGGGCTTCAGAAAAGAAGCGAATATTTATTATCTGCTGTTGAGCAGAGCATCATGGGAAATATATGGCACACATTTCATGGGCTGGTCATAGGCTCACTGATCCATTTCCGCACACACCAGCTAAGGAGTGGTCAGAAGCTCCTCTAAGATTATCTGGGGCATGATAAGCCATCAACTTATCTGAAGGATATAAATTTAATTGTTCTGGGGCACCTAGGTGGCTCAGTGGGTTAAAGCCTCTCCTTCGGCTCAGGTCATGATCTCAGGGTCCTGGGATCGAGCCCTGCATCGGGCTCTCTGCTCAGCAAGGAGCCTGCTTCCTCCTCTCTCTCTGCCTGCCTCTCTGCCTACTTGTGATCTCTGTCAAATAAATAAAAATCTTTAAAAAAAATTTAATTGTTCTGCCTAGATAACATATTCATGATCATAAATAAAAATATAAAAAGGTATACACCCTTGGGGCACCTGGGTGGCTCAGTTGGTTAAGCACCTGCCTTTGGCGTAGGTCATGATCCTGGATCCCGGGATGGAGCCCCATGTTGGGCTCCCTGCTCAGCAGAAGGGGAGGGGCTGCTTCTCCCTCTTCTCTGCCCCTCCCCCCCATACTTGTTCTCATTCTTTCTTTCTCTCTCTCAAATAAAATCTTCAAAAAAAAAAAAAAATGGTATACTCCCACCACATCCCACCTGCCCTGGTCCTTCTCCCACCCAACAAACCAACAGTAACCATCTTTTAACCCACTGAGCCACCCAGGCGCCCCAGTAGCCATCTTTGAAAAGTCTTTTGTGTATCCTTCCAGGGTTTATACAAATATGTTATTCACATGCTCTGGAGCTTGCTTTTATCTCCTCAGAATCTTTCCATATGGGAACATAGAACTAATTCATTCCCTTTTTACATCTGTATAATATTCCACCATAAAAATATACTGTGATTTAAGGAAATTGGTAGAAGACATGAATAGACATTTCTGCAAAGAAGACATCCAGATGGCCAACAGACACATGAAAAAGTGCTCAACATCACTCGGCATCAGGGAAATACAAATCAAAACCACAATGAGATACCACCTCATACCAGTCAGAATGGCTAAAATTACCAAGTCAGGAAATGACAGATGCTGGCGAGGATGCAGAGAAAGGCGAACCCTCCTACAATGTTGGTGGGAATGCAAACTGGTACAGCCACTCTGGAAAACAGCGTGGAAGTTCCTCAAAAAGTTCAAAATAGAGCTACCCTACGACCTAGCAATCGCACTACTACTGGGTATTTACCCTAAAGATACAAATGTAGTGATCTGAACGGGCACATGCACCCAAATGTTTATAGCAGCAATGTCTACAATAGCCAAACTATGGAAAGAACTTAGATGCCCATCAACAGATGAATGGATAAAGAAGATGTGGTATATATTTATATATACAATGGAATACTATGCAGCCATCAAAAGAAATGAAATCTTCCATTTGCAATGATGTGGATGGAACTAGAGGGTATTATGCTGAGCGAAATAAGTCAATCAGAGAAAGACAATTCTCATATGATCTGTCTGATATGAGGAATTTGAGAGGCAGGGCAGGGGGTCGTGGGAGGTAGGGAGAGAAAAAAACGAAACAAGATGGGATTGGGAGGAAGACAAACCATAAGACTCTTAACCTCACAAAACAAACTGATGGTTGCTGGGGGGTTGGGAAGTAAGGACAGGGTGGCTGGGTTATGGACACTGGGGAGGGTATGTGCAATGGTGAGTGCTGTGAAATGTGTAAGCCTGACGATTCACAGACCTGTACCCCTGGGGCAAACAATATATTATATGTTAATAAAAATCATTAAAAAAAAATAAATAAAATGAAAGGAATAGTAGGAAAAAAATGATATACTGTGATTTAACCAGTCCCTTATTAATGGACACTAAGGTTTTTCTGAACCTTTTGCTATTGAGAACAATCCTGTGACAAACAACTTCAGAGATCAGAGTTGCCTTTATATATTAAGATGCTTTTTACTGCTCTGTGACTAACTGGACCATGGTACAGAGAAAGAAGGAATAAAAACCTTCCAACAGCAAATCCATCTGAAGTTAAGACAAAGCCCTCCTACAGCAAAAAATACGGTTCCAGAAATAGGAGATTCTGATTTGATATGACACATATGGGGTAGGCACACAGAGATTTGCACAGGGAGCTAGAGTTCACTTACTTAGACTGCCCATTCTCTATCCTTACCTTCTCCTGCTCACTCCCCATAAAAACTTGCCACCCATTCATCCCAGGGGCCATCTAGTCATCTGCCCCTCTAAGAAATCCTAACAGCGTTCTAGCTCTTAGAAGGGACACACTGTACCGACGCAGCACCAGCGGGTGAGGTAGCTTTCTTTCTGTTCTCAGAGGCCAGAAAGTAACCCTCTCCTCCCCTCTGGCCCTGAACCCAGAGGTCCAGCTGGAGGGGAAGACTCGCAGAACCCATCTGCACTCTAAGGAAGCAGGGCTGAGCTGTTGGCCGGTCCCTGCATCAGGGCACAAGTCCCGGGTGAATCCCAAGAGAACCAGTACAGCAGGACCCCTCAGCAGAGCCCAGAGAGGACCCCCAAGGAGCAGTTCCAGCCCTTCCCAGTCACTGTCTTCAGCAAAGGAGCAGGAAATTCAAAACAGTCCACAGAGTTGACTCATACTCTCTACAAGCAGCCTGAGGTTCTATTCTAAGCTTACCAAATGGACTATGCCTTCAGGCAGAAGCAGAGCCGCACAGAAGTGGTTGTGACGGGGCCTCAATGAGTACTTCCTCCACGACAGGTCAAGGTCTCACCAGAAGGGCTAAGGAAGGTAAGGGGCAAAGAGTGACCACCCCATAAATACCTGGTGAGCCAAATGCCATTTACACCTTTTCTCAGACCTGCGGATGCATCATAACCTGTGCTCGCACACAATGACGGTTTAATTACCCCAGGATGCAAGTCAAACTGTTAAAAATGAATTATGCTCGTTTGGACCCTAATTGGAAGAAACCAAATGTATAAGTGCATTTTTGTGACAAACTGGGAGAAAACGGAACATGGATTTGCTATTACATGACATTAAAGAATTACTGTTCATTTTCTTAGGTGTGATAATGGTACTGTGGCTATTTTTTTTTAAAGTCCTTAATCTCTTAGAGATGCACACTAAGGTATTTATGGATGAAATGATGTCTGGAATTTGCTTCAAAATCCTCCAGCCTACCCCTCACCTCCCCAAAAAGTGTGTGTGGAGAGGCAAAGGAAACAGGAATGACTGCTGGGTGATGAGGGCATGGGATCCCCTCCACTATTCTCTTGTACCTTCATGGAAGACGTTTCATAAGAAAACAGGTTGTTAGAATAGCTATATGCAAAAAAAAAAAAAAAAAAAAAAAAAGAATAGCTATATGCCCCGGAGACCTCCCTCACTACTGACTGCAACAGGCAGTTTAGCCCCTAGAGGGGATACCCTGACCCCAGATGATGGGTAGAGGAGAGAGTTCATGACCCTGCCAAAGTAAGTCAACTCAGGAGGGAACTGTAGCAGAAGGCTTTTCATCCCATCACCTAAAGCACTGCTTCTCAAACTTGGCTGTACACTGGAATCACCTGGGAGTTTGTTTTGTTTTTTAAAAAACTCTGGTCCCTAATTTGATTTTTTGGGACACAGCCCATATTTCCGGATTTTTTTCAGAGTTCCTCAGGTAATTCTAATGGGAACTGAGAATCAGAGCTCCGGGAACCTAATGGGATGGTTCAAGGAAAGTCAGGGGTTAAGTGTGAGAGGTCAGCAGCCACCGCACACTCCGCTGGCCTACAGCTTAGTCTCACTAAGATCCCCAAGTCAGGGATCCACGCCAAGCTTCCCTGAATGATCTGTGCGATCAAGGATGACACTAGGACTATAGTAAAAACTAGGGACTTGGCAAACAGATTAAAACCTGAAGGTTTAAATCCAAACAGGAAATGACCTGTAATCAGTACCAAGTTCATAATGAGCATTCTGTTGGGTGTTTCTTTTTACTCACCTGAGCACTAAGTGCCAGTGTGCCTCTTGCTGAGGCCAGCCTCTGTTAGCTCCAGAAAAGCTTTTGTTTTAAGAGGCCGGAAGGGTCTTAGGCTGCTTTGTCTGTCAGAGCTGCTGAGTGCTAAACAGCTGGCCTTATTCAAAGCTGAGAGGAACTGAGAGGAACCGAGAGGAACCGGCAATTCTCCTCTCAGGAGTACAAGCTTCACCTCACAGAGGACTTGGGGACATTTCCCCACAGCAGGTGGCATATCTGACGTACGACCGGGGGCTTCTGCGTGGCAATGGGGATAATTCTAGTGTCATTCTCCAAGGCCGAGGGGATGTGGATGGTCTGCATCTGTTTAGGCTCTTCATATGTGCAACTCTTAGGACCCTTTCTCCCAACAATCCTGAAGAGGAACGGAGTTCCGATTTTCCAGATGAGAGAAATGAAGTCTAGGCAATTCTAGTTATGACACCAGAGGCAATCCAGCCATCGAGAAAGCACTGGAGTCCGACCAGCCAAATTCTAAAGCCCTATGCTCTTTCCACAGCGAGGATAAACTTTAGGATATACTGAACATGGCACCTCTAATTTCTACCTGTAGAAAATAATCCAAAGGCTGCTTGGGGGCCCAGCCCTTCTGGATGAACCTATTAGTCATTATGAGCCTCAAGAGATGAAACTCTTGAACTTTCTTCCATCATTTTCCATGGGGACATTTTCCTCCACCCCCAGTGAGTGCCAGTTCAGCAGTGCTTTCTAGCCACTCAGGCGTCGATGGCAATACAAGAAAGGGGAAGGTCTCCCACACCACCTGAGGCCTTTCCTTGACACAGGCTGACACTTTCAGACTGGACTTCTGTGTACCACAAAGGGTAAACAGACGCAGAAGGCTAGTCAACATCCAAAGCCAGGTTTTGGCTTCCACTCCTTGGATGCAGGGAACCTTCTGCTTCTGGCCCCATTACCAGCTACACAAGCCCCAAATGCCAACTCAGCAGCAGGGGTTACTTACTACACTAGGTGTAAAGATGAATTTACTCACCCCAAAACCTTGCCTTTAAGACTTCTGCTCTGCAGCCTCTACTAGTGTTCCCAAGTTGCCGTCCCAAGTCAAGAGCTCCCTGGAACCCTTCTTCTGGGGGCTGCCTTTAAGGCTAGTCTTATAATAAATGAGCCAACCACTACAATGTAAAACAAAACAAACTCAACCCTTACTTTTTTAGTTAAAACACCATTTCTTAACCTATAGCAGACCTATCACCAAAGCTTGTTCTCGACTTATTAACCAAACTTAGTTCTAATGAACTTAAGGCCATTTCCACCCTTAAAATGTACTTTCACAGTTTAATTTTTTAAAGAGATTTTATTTATTGGAGAGAGAGTTTGTGTGCATGTGCATGCATAAGCAAGGGGAGGGGCAGACGCAGAGGGAGAAGGAGACTCCCTGCTGAGCTGGGGGCCTGGTGCCGGGCTCCATCCCAGGACTCTGGGATCACAACCTGTGCGGAAAGCAGACACTTAACCAACTGAGCCACCCAGGCACCCCTACTTTCACAATTAAATACTTAATAAAATCATCTTTTTTCATCTGAGGCTTCCAAAAAGGAAAGGCTTCTGAAAATGTTTCAAGCAAATGGTTGGGAGATCAAGATATGCATGTTGCTTCCTGAGGTGAGGCCACAGCTTTGAAAGACACAACACTCAAGTACAAAGGTACATATTCAGACACAAAGCTATAAATTCTGATGTGTTTGCCTGAGAACAACAAAAACTCAGGCCACATGATCCTATCTTCTGGTACATCTTGTATAGCACTCTAATCCATCATGCAGCATTAAATGGCATTAATGAACATATCGTCATGAAATGTTAACTGACATTTACCTGATGTGCCAAGTAACTACGCCTTTGTGAGCCCTCTTTAATTCGCACAGCAGTTATCTGAGATGGGTACTGAGTATCCCCACTTTACAATTGAGGAGACTGCCACCCAGAGAGCAAAGAGCCCAACCCACAAAGCCATCGAGAGGCAGGATGAAGAGAACAGCCTGAATCCAGAGCATACAGCTCTTAACCCCTCTGCTTATTTCCAAACCTTACCAAACCAGCAAGCCAGCCATGGGGCTGCCCTTTCTGCACTAATGTAAAGCTACAAGGCACCTTGGAGAGGCCAACGGAACATCTTTCGAGGCAGCCTGGGACCCTCCAATGGAGGCAACAGCCATGTGGGGAAAAGGTTCTAACAGGACACAGCATTTTTAAAAAAATATTTTATTTATTTGAGAGACAGAGAGACAGAGACAGAGCAAGCATTGGGGGGGGGGGGCAGGAAGAAGCAGCAGCTCACTCCCCACTGAGCAGGGAGTCAGACGTGGGGTTCAATCCCAGGACCCTGGGTCCATGACCCAAGCCAAAGGCAGACACCCAACTGACTAAGCCACCCAGGTGCCCCCAGCACATAGCATTTGAAAAGCCATGTGAGATGGTGCCCTCCTAGCAAAGCTCTGAGATACTCACAGTACCCCTCGACTTTTAGCTTAGCTTTTGCAACAACCCAGAATCAAACCCTCCCTGGTGTCGTGTCCCAGCCTGCACCAGCAGACATGTTGATAAACAAATGCATGTGCAGAATAGAACAACGTACTCATGGGCTGGGCTGGGCAGTGCAGAGTGACGCCCTATGGTTATGCCCTCAGCTCTGGAGTCCCACAAACCAAGCTATACTCCCTGCCCCACCGATTTCTAGCTAGGATATCTCAGGGAACTTGTCTCAGTTTTCTAAACTCAGATTCTCCCTCTGCAAAAAGGGACACAATGGCTCCTACTTTGGGGTAAACTAGAGTCTGTAACGTCAATTAATTGCATGTGTACTAAAGCACATTGCACAGAACAGGCACTAAAGAAATGCTGGTTCTCATGTTGATTATTCCAGCAAAAGCTCGGTATTCCACGGACAGAAGTGTGGACAAAATTCGTCAAGACCATGGAGCCCTTGGTGCAGGGCCGCTGGGATGGCTGAGGACAGAACCCGTCCCTGGGCACAAGTGTCCAAGCAGAGACATTTCATCATGTAAGAGTTTTTGACAAATGGTAACTGTACAGTCCAACAGCTTCTTGGTCTTCTGAAGTCAACATGAAACTTCTCCCTGCAACAGGGAATTATTCTGGGCTTTCAAATACCAGAAGGATTCCCCACCCCCCCTTATCCTGAAATGCCACCCCGACATTTTGAGGTTGGCTGTGGTTCTGTAC
Source organism: Taxidea taxus jeffersonii (assembly GCA_003697995.1). Lineage (NCBI taxonomy): Eukaryota > Metazoa > Chordata > Mammalia > Carnivora > Mustelidae > Taxidea > Taxidea taxus. Next base: position 91,246 of record ML092967.1, on the reverse strand, counting down.
CGCAGTCCTTGTCAGAGCAGGACTTTCCTAAGCTTCACGCCCACTACTCCAAAGGTGTACCGGTCTGAAATAGTAGCTTCTCCAGCCTAACTGGGTCATTCCTGGGGTGACAGCTACTGGAGCCTGACTTGGGAACAGATGAACTATCTAAAGAGCATAAAACAAAACAGTTAAGATCCTATGGACAACACCATCCCTGTAGGTCCCATGCTGACAAGGGGAGTTCTGAATTGGAGGCGGGGGCAGCAGGGAGAGGAAGCTTCAATGAAGGAGACTGGTCTGCAAAGCAGGCTAAGAAAAAAAAAAAAAACAATGAAGCCAGGAGTGGTACTTTTGAAAGGATTTTTAAAAGTCCCTGCTGCTGCTTATGAAGTCATTAACTCTTTGCTTAGCCAAAGGCTGTCCCACCCACTGCCCTAGACAGTCTCCTGTGAGGCTTGGGTCTCCCCTCAGCCAGGCCACCAGGGAGAGGGGCCTCCCCTCCCCTCCCAGCCTCTGGGAACGTCCTGCCTTCAAAGCCACAACTGGCAGCTGATCTCACCACACAGACAAGCAGCAACACCGTCCTATAGAAATGGAACGCAAGCTCCCTATGCAATTATGATTTTTCTAGTAGTCCTATTAAAAAGGTAATAAACAGGCAAAACTAATTAGAATATAGTTGACATAATCCAATATATCTAAAATATTCTTGTTTCCATGTAATCAAAATGATTTACTAATGGGAAATTATTTTGTATTCTTTTTTTTTTTATAATTTTTTTTTAAGATTTTGTTTATTTATTTGTCAAATAGAGAGAGAGCGCAGGAGCGAGCACAGGCAGGCAGAGTAGCAGGCAGAGGGAGAAGCAGGCTCACTGCCGAGCAAGGAGCCTGATGTGGGACTCGATCCCAGGACGCTGGGATCATGACCTGAGCTGAAGGCAGCTGCTTAACCAACTGAGCCACCCAAGCGTCCCTTATTTTGTATTCTTCGTAGCAGTAGTAGTATAAGTCTTCAAAACCCAGCGTGTCACTTTCCACTCCATTCACATCAGACTCGTTCAGAGGGCACCACAGCCCGGGTGGCCAGGGGCTATGGTGTTGGGACAGCGTGGGTTGAGAGCAGCAGGCTGTGGTCTGGCACAGCACAGAAATTCCCAGTTCAGTCACCTGGATCGCCAAGAGGGAGGGGTAGAGCTCAGTGCAAAATAGGACATCCCTGCCCCACCTCGGAAGGCCTCAGACAAAGGCAGCTAGCTTCCCTCCAAGTTCCACTGCGGCACAAGCCACCACCCACGCAGCCCGGTCCCCACCGCCTCTCTGCAAGTCACACAAGAAGGCTTACATTTAAAAAAAAAAAAAAAAAATACTCACCTGTGTGCTGGCCTGGCATTTGTAAGCACAGAAAGGTAGAAGACCAAAGATCGTCTCCCAGAGGCAGGTGGACTTCCTGAGTGGGGGAGCGATAACGCTCACGCCTACATACCCAAGCCTGTCTGTCCACCGGGTCTGAACTTGGCCTGGTATCAACGTGGCTTTTCTCTTTTTCTTTGTGCACAGTCATGAGCACCAAATATACTCTCATCCCCTTGTCTTTTAAAGGGCAAAGCCGGAATGTTTTAAGAACAAATCAGGGCCCAACGAGGGGTGTTTTAAATTCTTCAAAGGGGTTAGAAGCATTCCTGGAACTATCATTCCCCTGTGGATATTCAGCAGGGTGCTTAAACCCCCTCCAATCGGGCCCTCTGTGACAATCATTTCACCTCCTGGGGCTCTGGCCAGAAAGGAGCTATGGATCATCCAGAGGGGATGAGCTGATTGAGGGCACCTACAGATACCCACGGCTGGTCCCTGCGCACCCCCGCCGGCATTCCCCCACCGGCGTTCCCGTGTGCTGGGCTCGACCCTTAGGGACTGGCCTTACTCGCTGTGCTGCCTCACTGAAATCTCTCCAAGGAAAAGTCTGACACACCAATATGGAAAAGTTCTCTTATCATTTGGAGAAAATAATTTAGGGCTGGGTAGATAAACATGTACAGGAAATACTTCTATAGAGGTCTTGATCCTCTGAAGATTAATAACCCTCGGAGCTGGAGACCAGGCTCAAACTCGGAGGAAATAGGCAAGTTATAAAAACAGGAAGAACGGGAAGTTTATTTTTGGATGAATATTTGTTCTAGTGAAGCTCTTGATACTGACACAAACCCTGATCTGTAGGTCATTTGCTCAGCTCAGCAGCTGCGGTGCGTGTTTCCACAAGCTGTCCCACCAGAGATTTCCGGGTCTTTCTGGAAAGGGCCTCACCCCCACTCCTGCAAAACATCTGCCTTGCTGCCACTGGCCTGGGGAATCCTTTCTCTGCGTTCCTGCTGGCGAGCGGACTCTGCAGGCCAGCTAAAAGCCTCCATCATCTCCTACAACCCTCTTGGCTGCTGGCCCCAGGGCCTAAAGGCGGCCCATCTCCACGAGATGTGTGAACTAGGGCTGTTGGTATTTGCCACATCTGTCCCAGCTCCATGTGGTCAGCCTCCCTCCACGGACCACCAGCCTCCCTGGTTCTCCTCTACAACCCTGTCGCCACACCTTGCTCAGCTCCTACTGCTTCTAGGCTCAAGCCATCTTCACCGCCCCACCTCCATACGCAGGGCTGACTGCCAAAACAAAAAGACAAACATTAAGAATTTTGGGAAAGCAATGGCTGAGCATTAAACCAAGCAAGGTGAGGCCCTTGGGTTAAGGGAAAGTGCGAGGCCCTCAGGCTGCACAACTCGGGCAGGCCCTTCTGTAGGTCTTGAGACGCAGCCCTGAAGGCAGAGGACACTACCACTCCTGCCAAGAACCCTACTCACCTCTCTTCACTCTCACAGAAATTCGCCCCTCCCCTCAAAGAAGGCTTCGAAACAAGGAAATTGGCTTCCAACCTCTTTTTTCGTTTGTTTTTATTCAAATTCCAGTAAGTTAACGTGCAGTGTAATATTTGTTTCAGGTGTATAATGTAGTGATTCAACACTTCCATCACAGCGGGTGCCCTCCCTAATCCCCTCCTCGGCTTCCATCCAAAGTGACCCACTCACTCGCCCCCTCCACAGAGCTCTCTGGTCCTGATTTATAGTATGGTTATTTATTTATGTCTCTCCTCCACCTCTGGCTGAGACCAACAGTCCCAGGGCTCTGAGTTCACGGCTTAGTCACTTGTGTGCCCTTCCTTCCCACCTTTCCAGAACAAAAGTTGGTCCATACGAGGACTACAACAAATTTCTACTGAATGGCCACTAGGACTACTGCTCTCTCCTTTAATGGCCACTCACAGGAGCCTCCAAGGACCTTACCAAGTGATCAGTTAAGAGAAATTTTTAAAGATCCCTGAAGATCGTGCTTTTACATAAGAGAAGATGCCCGGGCGCTCTAGAGACAGAATTACACAACGAGCTTGAGGGCATCTGAACAGGAACTTCCATTAACCACCATTATGAAACCTACTGGCCAGACATAAAGGCTGCACATGTTGACTTTGGCAGTGGCTTCACAGGTGGCCCAGCTGGCGCCGTGGCAGAAATCTTACCACCTCCTTGGCGGCTGTCAGCACCGTGGGGGGCATGAAAGAAGGAGGGTAAACAGGAGAGTCAGCACTGCCTTCTTTTCGTCTTATTCCATCGGACACAGGGGTGGACAGAGCTGAGAGGGTGTTCAATGTTTCATTCCCTAACACCTGCCACTGGAAAGTCAAAGAAAGACAAGAGCCTTGGATTTTCTTACCTAGAAACTTTAAATGAGATCTCAGTTCCCTTGAAATGATGACCTCTTCAGGGAAAAGGCTTGTGAGCCCAGAAGTTCTTTTGGAGTAAAGCAGCAGAATGAGGTAGGGAGCAGAAGAGATGGATCATGACCACCACTACCCCTGAAATGTGAGCCTGCTTTATTATTCTTGAAGAGGAAGAAAAACACTGGAAATCCCAAATAGCTTCCTAAACATTCAGGCAAAGTTGATTTTTCCAGCAATTGGCAACTGATCCTCCTATAGGAGACAGTGAGGCCAAGAGGGGGATGATACCGTATCAGAAAAAGCGCAGGCATTAACTTTGTGTGCCCTCTACTATTAGAAGATCGCTCCCAAATTTAGTCAAGGCACATTCCTCCCCCCACAGGCCATTCAGAACCAATGAGAACAACAGCAATAGCCAGGCTTTACTGAGCTGGGTCAGCTAGATCATTTGTTCTCCACCCCATCTCTGTGGGGAGGGGCCAGACCATCTGCACTTTTCTTGTTTGCTGCGTTCTCCACTTAGGGCACAGCTCCCCCTTACAGATGTAAGGTCACCTCTGATTACCCAAGACCCAGAAAGGTGCGGCCAACCTGGTAAGGTCTGAATGTAATCATGGATTTGTCAGAAGTAGATGATCTCTATCCTTCCAGTATGGTTCCCAGTCAACGGAAGAAGAGAGACCAAGCAACACACTAAGGGTATCTCAGGGAGGACATTTCAGGTTTCGGACATTCTGCGGTCATTCTGTGTGTCTAGGAACACTTTGTTTCTGAAGTCCCGGGCATGAGCCTGTCCTTCACAACCTTCACCGTAGAGTCCTGTCTACCTGGCCACATTTCACACAACACATATTGCCTGCATAAAGTTCTTTAAGAGCTACTTTTTTTTTTTTAAGTTGAAGCTGGTTTAATGTTACAGAAAAACAGTTGGATTGTGAGGTACTTAGCAAATACCCTGCAGACCTAAAACCCCAAGGTTGGCAGGGGGCAGCTAGGGCGACTCTTCCTCTGTGACAGGATGATTTTGTGGCCAGTATGCTAAAAAACCTCATGCAGAATGGCTTAAGTGGTAGGTACTCAACTGATGCTGGTTCCCTCACTTGTCACACAACACTGGAGACAGAAATTCCAAATGGCTACCCAAAAAATCTCCTCTGTAAGTTGTACCCACAGCTCCTGACCGTGCTTTCTCCTTCAGGAATACAGCTGGGACCACGGAAAAGGGAATATGAACTCCCTCCCTCCGGAGGCTTCTGGTTTTCCTATCGAATAATTTGTAAGCCTCATCAGTTTTCACACAAAATCATGGTAAGCACATCTAAGTCTCAGCTTACTGAACAGAGAACAGCAGCTAAATATATTCAATACCAGTAAGTGAAAAACACAAAAACTTCGAAGCATACCAGGTAAATGCTTCAAAATTATTTTTGAAGTAAACAGGACCCATGTTGAAAAATTAGGTAACTGAGTGTATGTGAATTCCAGAGCTGACATACTACAGCATTTGGTTAAACAAAATCAGATATATTAAAATAATTAACCCTATGCAACATCGAATGTGTATTTTCCAGTTTAGATCTCATAATTTAGACTGTTAACTAAAAATGTGAACTTTAACCTAAATATACACATTTACGTAAAAAGGGAACTTCTAAACACGGAAAAACGAGGGAGAGCAAATAGCTAAAAACCACCATGAGTTAGCATGGTTTGTATTTTAAGGACGATGCCAGGTTTGGTGCATGACAGAGCCAAAAAGAACCAGGCCAGAGACTCACCCATGAGGTGTGTTCAGTCCCTTATTTTCATACTTGTTTAGGGTGAGAAGTTTAACCCAAGTGAATCCAGAGCTTATGGAAATCTGAATCCGAGCCCTCAAAGTAAGGATCACAGGTCCCCCATCAGAGGCAGGGACAGAGACTTATCAGTACTTGACAAACAAGGGTAGTGTAAGGGGACGCCAACCCAGGTCCCCATGTGAGCAGACTGCCCAGCCCAGCCCATGCCTGCCTCCCACCTAAGGTCTCTGCTCCTACTCTATCCTGGGCCATGCTCAAACCAGCGAAGGCCCATAGGCTTGCAACTCCCTTTCCAGTGATTTCTGGAGCCCAAAGAATGAGGACCTTCATGAAAAACTACTGTTTGCCTTGATGAGAGTGACCAATCTCCTCACTGGGGTGCTTACCATGTACTTAGGGTCTGTTACCAATGGGGCAATTAGTCCCTTGGTCCCAACCAAAGACTACCAGTAAGACAAGGGGGCAGGGGGGCACCTGGGTGGCTCAGTGGTTTAAGCCTCTGCCTTCGGCTCGGGTCACGATCTCAGGGTCCTGGGATCGAGCCCCACATCGGGCTCTCTGCTCAGTGGGGAGCCTGCTCCCCCCCCCACCTGCTGCTCTGCTTGCTTGTGATCTCTGTCAAATTAATAAATAAAATCTTAAAAAAAAAAAAAAAAGACAAGGGGACAGGGGAAAGGGAGACAATTCCTCCCCCCGCCCACACTCTTATTGTGTTCTTGGTGGTTTCCTGGTACCCAAAACAAAACCCAAACCCGGAGCACATAATCCAGTGTCATAAATTTATATATTATATTATAATACTAAATATTTAGAATATATTATAAATTAAATGATCTCTCTCAGTCTAGTTCCTAGCCCACCTTCCCCTCATTGTCCTTGGTTTAGAGGTAAACTGCTCAACTAGGTAGCTACACAAGCCACCAATTCAGCCAGTACCCACAGACACTGCTGGTTAATCATCTGGGGGAGCTGATTCTGATTCATGGGGGAAGAGGGTGATTCTGCACTTAAAAAAAAAAAAAAAAGACTTTATTTATTTGACAATCAGAGATCACAAGTAGGCAGAGAGGCAGGCGGGGGGGGGGGGGGGGGGGGAGCAGACTCCCTGCGGAGCAGAGCCCAGATGTGGGGCTCTATCCCAGGACCCTGGGATTATGACCTGAGCCAAAGGCAGAGGCTTTAACCTACTGAGTCACCCAGGCGCCCCCAGATTCTGCACTTCTAACAGCTCCCCAGAGATGCTGGCCCTGTGGTGGCAGCTGTGTGGAAGGGAGCTGTGGGCACAGGGACTCCGGAAATCTTGATGGGCCCAGCCTGTCCCTTTCCCTCTAGCTTCTCAGGCCTCCACCCCTTTTCCCTTTGAGGATGAAAGGCTCTTTGCTTTAAGGCTCTACCCCAGTGTCAGGAATCCCCCTGGCAATTCTCCCCTGTTCTCACCCCAGCAGATGTCTCATCACTCTTTCAGAGACAGCAGTACAAAGACATATTAGTCTTTTTTTTTTTTTTTTTAAAGGAGTACCTTGCCTTAGGAAGCATGGTCTTTCCTTTAAACACTAAAGATTCTGAAGGTACTCTACTTCTACAATTTAGAAAAATAATTTTGCTACACAAATTCCCTCTTCCAAAAAAGTGTGCTAAGGGGAGAGACAGTGACTCATACTTTTGAACTTTCTGGAAGGAAGAGTATAAAGAAACACATAGGTTCTTTGAAAATATAACACACAAGGTCTAAATTTAAATTTTGTTTTAGCTTGAACACCATAGTCCCCATGAAGAAGTACCTAAAACTTGATTATTAGTCGAATAACATTTCTAAGACGTAAAGGCAAAAAACATTTCCTGCCCTGCCCACCCCTACCCCCACACCTAAAAAGAAATGTGATTTTGTGCTTCCACATCATGGGTGAAGAATGCCAGTACCCTCTCATTGTTCCATTAATGTGACAAAACAAACAGTTAAGCAGAAACTCTGGCTGAGTTCTCAACAAGGTACAAGTTCAGACAATAGCTGAAGGTATTTCTTTTTGGTAAAGAAATGGAGTTGCTCTAACTTGAATGAGGGTTAGGACGCTCCTTTGCCATGCATGGATTTTTGAAGGAGCTAGAAATTCTGCAGGAATAATTCTGCATCATAAGAGAAAACGGAAATACATTTTAAAAACCTGGACAGGAAAGCAAATTTGTCAAAGAAATGTTTAAAACAGATAAGCAAAAAGAAAATCTACGACCTGTGATCCACCTCCCAGAGATCAACATGGCTAACAAAGCAAGAGGCAGTGACTGGGGTCTTGCTGAGCAAAATAGGGGGATGGATATCCTATTATACTTCACCCGATCCCCATGTTCAGACTCATCTGGAAATGTGCAGAGTCCAGAACCATCATGGGAGATTCCGGCCCCTACAGAAACGCCTGATGATCTGGGCAGAGGAGCCAAAATCACCTTCAGAGGAGAGAACAACCGGGCAGCCAGACTCAGCGAAGTCAAGGAAAAGGAGAAGTGTTTCCAGAAATAACTAAAGCTGCACCTGGACCCAGCCCTATGCCACAAGATCATGTGGCAAAACTGAAAGAACTCTACCACCAGAGGCCAGTGCCTCTGCTATGGAAATCCCCACCCCAGGCTCCGGACGGGGAAGGTGTTTCCTATGTTTGAGGTCACTGGCAGTCCCAACATGACCGGGGGGGGGGGGGGGATTGGAATGAAGAACAGAAGAACAGCAGTAAGAGTAAAAGTGTGGCCAACTCGGTGGTCTGGTATGGGCGAGAACTACAGAAACGTCAAGAGAGGCAGCAATGGAAGTGCCTGGACTTGGACGGCAGGGCGGGGATGGCTGCAGAGAGCTGTGGGACCATGTGAGAATTACCCGATTCCTCTGTGCTTCCGTAAATGGGGATGTGATAACAGTACTTACTTCACAGGCTACAATGATTATTAAAGAATATTAACCACCAAAGGCATGCGGAATGATTATTGGCCACACGTAAGCACCGTTTTGGCTTTTGCAAATTTACTTTTTCCTGGGTTTTCTAAAATAAGCCATTTGAATTTTATCACCAGATAATCTACTGCTTGACTCCTACACAGGCCCCATCAGCTTGTCACTTGTCACTTTATCTTTGGCCCTTCCTGCCAAATGGCACAAATGCATCTCCATATGCATACATGCACACTAGAGTGACCAACTGTCCAGAGTAGGGCTCTCGGTGCTAAAACCAGGGCAGTGCTGGGCAAACTGGAACAGCTGGTCACCTTAATATACACATAAAAGAATAGAGAAGAACATGAGAGACATGCCTGTAACACCACAGCTCAGAAATGACCATAACTGTGCTAACAGTGTGATTAAGAGTTCCCTCTGGTCCTTTTGTTACACATATGCTCTAGGCCAAATTCGGACGGTGATCTGTAGATAGAGTTCTGTATCCTGTTTTCAGCCAGTGCTGTATTATTCGTGTAATTCCTGAACATACTGTGGCTGCATACTCTCTCATCGTGTGGATGATCCAAGGGGCTTAACCACTCCCCTATGCTCTCTTACCAACATTTCGAGTCCTATAACTTTAAGCACCACTTCCCATAAATGGTTTTTCATAGGATTATGATCTTCAAATTTCTAGAAGAAATTCTGAATGAAGATGATAAACTTAAAAAAAGATACATATTATCAAACTGCTTTCCAGAAAAAGTGCATTAAATTCTACTCCCAGCAGCAGTATATGAAAAATGTCCCCTCACCAAAGCCATATCAGCATTTAAAAAATGTTCCTATTTGATAATTAATAGCAACTGAAAAATGCTATTGTTTCACTGCATTACTTTAATAATTTGTGGCTTTTTTAAAGAATTTCATGTTTAGCCAACTCTCTTTTTCTTTTAACCAGTTAGCTTGGCATTTTTAAAGTATTAAGTTGTCTGTTTTTCTAGTGGTTGTCTTAAGTGTCTTTTTGGTAATTTTCTAAACTTTTCAGTTTTGTATTAACTCTGAAAGTCACAACTGAGGCAAACGTGTGTGTGTGTGTATGTGTGTGTGTGTTAAATTTGTCTATGGTATCACACAAACAGAAGCTTGGAAACTCATCAGTGATTCTTCTGTAATTCCTTCCAATACTTTGATGTATGGGCAATCCTTTGTTTAGAGAGAAGTTAAATATCCACTGAAGTGTCTGGTTTATTTTTTTAAGCTTTTTCTTTTCTTTTATATTTACCTCATAGTTTTGAAATAAAATGTGAGGTGAGGCTCTACATGCGAAGGAAATCATAAAACCCATAGTACAACAGCCTTGTGTTGAAATGAGGAAATTGTTAAGAAATTAAATCCGCAGGATACAAACGGGGGATTTGCACGAGACCCACTCTCAGTAATGAATCAGCTCACTAAAAAGCTGTACTTGACAATAAATAGGATTCATCAGAACAGGCCAGGGACACTCACTCCTCTTCCCACCCTAGGCCCTATCTAGTCTTTCTAAGTGTTGTTTTGGTGGGCTGTTGGGAGCTGAGCAGAAAGGAAGTGGGATGGAAGCAGTCAGAATGGGACTGGGGTCCTTCAAGCACTTCTGGCCCCAGACCGCAATGGCCAAGATTCTACTTCTGCCACTAAATAACAGGCAATAAGGAAAAGCAAGGGGCCTGTCAAGACTTTAAAACAGCTTTCTCCACCTTCTTTTCAGAAGGCAAAAGATCCTGGAACTACCTATTTTTCTTACACAAAGTTATTGCTACAGAGATAAAAACAAGGCAGCATGTTATCCAAAATAATGTTGAACAAAGGGCGCCCGGGTGGCTCAGTAGGTTAAGTAGGCTAAGTAGGTCAGTAGGTTAAGCCTTTGGCTCCAGTCATGATCCCAGAGTCCTGGGATCGAGTCCCACATTGGGCTCCCAGCTCCATGGGGAGTCTGCTTCTCTCTCTGACCTTCTCCCCTCTCATGCTCTCTCTTACTCTGTCTCTCTCTCAAGTAAATGAATAAAGTCTTTTAAAAAACTGTTGAACGAAGCCTTCCACCACCTTTCGGACAAATGCACAAAGATGCAGGACTATAGTGGGAATATGTGGGAATTAGGGCCTCTCCCCAACATGCTCCTCCGGCTCCATCCCCTACTCCTACGTGCTTTCCCAAATCCAGAGTGAAGAGGGCAATTTTACCCATCCCTGTTGGTTGAATAATCATAGTTTTTTTTCCCCTTTTCCCTTTGCAATCATAAACATAATAAAGAGATCTATCGGGGCGCCTGGGTGGCTCAGTGGGTTAAAGCCTCTGCCTTCAGCTCTGGACCCGGGGTCCTGGGGTGGAGCCCTGCATCTATCGGGGAGCCTGCCTTCCTTTCTCTCTCTGCCTGACTCTCTGCCTACTTGTGATCTCTGTCAAATAAATAAATAAAAAATCTTTAAAAAATAAAAAAATTTTAAATAAAGAGATCTATCAGATAGAAGGGTGATTTTTTTGGTGTCTCCTGGTCTGTGGCCCACTTCTCCAAACAACTATCTCAAATATTCATTCTCTTGTACTACAGGGCATTTAGGCTATTCCTTTTTGGAGAATTCATTCATTCATTTATTCAATCAATAATTATCATTGTCAATTGTCAGACTACTCCTGATAATGAAAGCAGAAAGCCAGGGTGCAGTCAGAGAACTCCCGGTTCAAATCCCAGCTCTGGCATTTACCAGATGGGGAATCCTGAGCAAGCTACTGACTTACCTTCTGCATCTGGGCTCTTTATCTCTAAAATGGATTTAAAACCACACAAGGAAAAAATTGTTGCAAGGACTACTTATTTTGTGTGAAAAGTACCCAGGGAAGAAAACTGTAGAATGTCAATCGATAGTGAGTGCTGCTTGGGAACAAAGCTTTCCCTATGCCACAGGGACCAGAAGGGAAGCGGTCTTCTCATATGTAAAAAATTTTAAGTCCAGCAAACATTTAAATTCTCATTTCTTCCTAGAAAGAGATCAATCACCGTTCAACAACTAGGAAATTATACATCATTATGTTTGGAAAGATGACTCCGCAGACAAATCCCTGGTTTTAAAATGCACAGGCTTCTGGCAGAGTGCTTTTACAGGATGGTCATACACAGGGGGTGGCTGTGGGCACCTGCACAGGCCCCTCGTCTGATGGAATTCTGGAGGCCACTGTGAATGGACATGAACAAGGGCTTATCAGACCTTCTACTGCAAAGAAGCCTTAATAAGCCCCCAAACCAAGAACTGCCTCTGGGCCAAATGTGAGGAGCACACACTATCTGAAGACTGATTTCTTATCACTATTTCACAAATGATTATTCACCTGACTCACTGGAAGAGAGAGGCACACTCCTCTGCCTCTCTCCCGGTGGGTCCTAGACAGTCAAGGGGACGGGACTCTTTCCTCCATGTGGGCACCTCAGTCCCACACTTCTGTGCATTTCTGTCTGATACTAGGATGGCTAGGAGCCGTGAGGCATGCACAGTTTCTTCCCTTTGTAGGAATCAAAACAAAATTTCTGAAGCACTACATTTTCACATTATGCTACTTCTGTGTCTTTTTCTTAGGCAAGTTTATACCAATCATAGGACTTTGATTCCTTTTCTGAACAAGATGAGAGACTGCCTTGGGTTGGGGTTGACTCTAGCAGCAAGTGTAAAACAGAGATGTCTATGACCAGGACTTGGCCACAGTCCGCAGTCTTTCTGCATCACTGGCCCCTGTGGAGATATTGCCATGTGCCCCGCCTTGACCTCCCTCATTCCATCCCAGGTTCTTCTCCAGCCTCAGATCCAAGTGTCCAGCACAAGTCCACAGCCCCAGCTCCGCACCCTCCACACTCTTTGCTTCCCACCTTCAATCCCCATAGACCTCAAGCATCAGTAAGTCAGACCTCAGAGGCCTCTGCCCCACTCGCAGGCAGACTGTCCCAACCTGACCCTTCACATCATTTGTAGGGTTGCATAAGGAAGGCAACTTGCTCCCTCTTTTGCTCACAGAGCCCTAGGGCACTCTCCAGGATCTGTACCCCACAAGATGGAAATCAGAAACCTGCCACACCAACTGTCCCACCTCCCACCCCATCCTGTTGCCTCCACAGCTACCGCCCCTCCCCACCTCACCTCTGTCTCTCTTGGGCTCCTTTGGTGGCTTGATAGTCTCTCTGCCTCTGACCTCAAGTCTACTTCGCACACCATACTCTATTCCACTTCCAGCAAGTCACTTACCCAATCTCAATCTCCCTATTTCCTTTTGAGTAGGAGGGGGTGCCCACAGCACCCATCTAATAGGGCTGTCAGGACCATTAAAGAGCATTAGTGATATCAGGCACCTGGCATAGTGGCTGGCACAGACTGACAGATTCAGATCTTTTTGCCTTAGAGTTGGAAGCCCTGCTGGGGCCACGCCACACCCCATTACATGCCTTCAGTGGCTCCCTGCTGCTTACAGAGTAATTAGCTCAGCTTTCAAGGTTCTTTCTTCCATCTACCCCAAGCCACTTTTTCTAAACTTTACCTTTCCAACTACTCCTTTTCCCCTCAAATGATCTTTCGCTTAAGCTGATGCCTGCTCCATCCTAGAAGCTGAGAGTTTGAGATTTGGAATCTGACTGTCTTGGGTTCAAATCCTCACTCACTTCCTACTTTATGAGTCTCCCTGGGTAAGTTATTTAAATGCTCCAGGCCTTCGTTTTTGTAGCAGGAAAAAAGCTGTTATGACGATTAAATGGGATAACCAGGGTGACAACTTGGCCAAGTGCCTCCTGTGGTACAGTGAGAGCTGAAAAAGCACCGATTACTTTTTCTTCCAATTCTCCAACATCCTCTTGCTTTGTAGCTCACAAGTTACCTACCTCTGCCTAAAATACCTCCTCTGCTGCAGAGCTAAGCCTGTCCTTCAAGGCTCCACTCAAATGTCATCCTTTCCATGAGGGTTTACTTGAAACCCACCCATCTAACTCATCTCCTTTCCCTTCCAAATACCTACAGCACATGGTGCTATTCTTGGGCATTTCACGGTAAAAAAGATCCCACGTGGTCACCCTACTGCAAGATGTCTTCTCTTTGACTGACAACGTTTATGGAAAGGTCCCATGTCTGATTCATCTTTGTGCTCTCCACATAGCCCTGCATATGGCAGAAAGTTGGTAAATATTTGCTGAGTGAAAGAACACATTTTTGGAGGAAAGGCAAGAGGGAGTTCCAAGCTTTGAAGACTAAGGACCCAGCACCACTGTGTTACTGAGCAACAGGACAGAGATGGATTTGTCCCGGGACACACTAGAGAAGTAAAGAATGTTTTATTCCTAAGGAGCACTGAAGCCAAACTATACAAAGTAAAGTGAAGTCAGCCTCCTCCTGTCTACTCCAAGTGAAGCATGGCTGCCTCTCCAGAGCCAAGAGTAGCCGCCATTTTAAACAAATAAGTCACGCTGCCTCTGGGCGCAAACAGCCCTCAATGCTTCAGTCCTGAGGGGAGGGACTCTTGACTATCATGCACTTGAAAAATTAGATCTTTGATCCCAAGAGGCTATTCTAAACTTCTAACCAGGCCTGTCTGCTTAGCAGTTCGCTCCTTAAAAGCATGTGTTGGTAGCAAGTACAGCTGCATTCTTAATCACTTACACCCCACAACCAACTAAAGATAGCTTGAAGAGGTCTGCCATATGCCAAATTCTTCTTTTAAATAAGAACACAAGAACCGTTCATGCAAGAACAATTCAGTCACGGCCATCAGAAAAGAAAAAAAGAAAAGGCCTTGACTTTTCTCGGTTTTGAATGGAACACTGAAGTAGAAAAATTCTGATAGAGAAATAGAGACACACTGCATCTTGGCCCCCCCATTCACCAGCTTAGATGATCTTATATGACCTGGCTGGAAGCCCAACACTGATGAGAATCCTGAAGACAATCCAGTCCTGCCAGAAATCAGCCAATGACAGTGCCAAATAATAAACCCAGCTCACAGGACCATCATACTGAACAAATGACAAGGTTAACTTTTCTCACTGGGAACCAGAGTGGGCTTGGATCTACCTCTCTTCTTCTATCCAAACCCTACCAGTCCATCAAGGCAAAGCTCAATTCCTTTCTCTTCTTGAAGCTTCTCAGAACTGCCGATCCTAAGATAATCTCCACTTTCCCTCCATCAAATTCCTATAATGTTTCTGTCACCCTTTTTGGCCCTTTGCTCCAAATATAAGGTAATATGTGATTATATTTAATTCACAGACTCCAGCCTTTTTTTTTTTTTTAAGACTTATTATTTGAGAGAGAGAGAGAGCACGTGCACATGCACGTGAGTTGGGGGGGGCATGAAGGAGTGGCTGAGAGAGTCTCAAGCAGACTCCACACTGGGCACAGAGCCTGAACTCACAACCCCAAAATCACAACCTGAGCAGAAACCAAGAGTCGGGCGCTCAACCAATGTAGCCACCCAGGCACCCTGCCCTTTCGACCTCTCTAACTAGATTGCCAACTAGGAGTCTTAGCTAGACTTCTTTAGACATGTCACTTCCTCCAAACGAACAGCCCCTGATAGGCCAATGCCCAACATGGTAGAAGGTACAGGTATGAATACTTTTCCAATAGAGCCACTGATGTACAACCCTCGTGACATCAATATTAGCACTTATCTATTGGCTTTCTCAGGTTTAGCACTCTTCTGTTACTGTGGGTCCTCCACAGTTCTCCTCCTCATGCCCTCCTGAATAGTTATAGGACATTTTAAGTAAATCAAGATTTGGTGATATGCTGGTATAAATATTTAGAGCTGACCTTATAAAATTCAATAGTCTTGTTCCTTGTAACTTTTTATTCCTACATGAAAAATGACCACTTGTGCTTAGTTTTCCATGTATCAAGGACTACTACATCTGCAAACTGGGCCAGAGCTGGAGAACATTCTGATAGGATTAAAAGCATTTCTGCTCTTCCTGTCATCGTCCCTTCCAGGATCACCTGTCCTGCATCCCCACCATCTAGACAGGTTGCTCTTAGGGCCTAAAAGTGTAGCTGCACTGCTGGGGTTCCTTTCCTTTGTTTCTGTTCTGTGTTGGACCCCATTCCCTCCATTTCATGGCGTTCTCTTTTCCTTTCTCCCTTGCTCTGATGCAATGTTCTTCTACTCCCTGTTTTTGGTTCAGACTGCATCTGGAAACCCTGCCTTTCAGATTCTGTACCAAAAACTTCCATCTACCCCACCCCCAACTTTGCATCACCCACCTAGGCACGCAGTTCGGTTTCAGCTTTCTCCACTTTGCTAAATCAGCATTCACGCGGTGGCATTCCATCTTACAAAATTTGGCTAAGATCTCTCTGGGAGGTTTCTGGGTTTATACTGTTTTTATTCCTTATGTCATTTTATTAGAGCTTTGGGAGGAAGCAGAGATATATACACTTGTTCAATTTACTACATTCAACCAGAAGTCAACAACTAATGTTTACAAGCAGAATTACAAGGTTGGTCATCATGTCTCCTACATTTTTTCCCCTTCTAGCATCAAATACAAAGACTTGCAAGTAGCAAGAGCTCAAGAAGTATTTGCCAAAAACGGTGGGTCAATATTTTAATTAACTAAATGCAAACATTTAGACCACCCACAGATTATTATTTTTTAGATTTTATTTATTTGACAGAGAGAGTGCACAAGTAGGGAGAGCAGCAGGCAGAGGGGAGGGAGAAACAGGCTCCCCGC
>ML092967.1:0-74637 GCA_003697995.1 Taxidea taxus jeffersonii | reverse complement strand
GAGCTGGAAGCCCAACCAGGGGCTTGATCCCAGGACCCCAGGATCATGACCTGAGCCAAAGGCAGATACTTAACTGACTGAGCCACCCGGGTGCCCCTCAACCACAGATTACTAATTGCAACTCAGAGAATTAAAACAAACATGTTAATTTTTTTCCAAGGTAATTCTGAAAGCACACTGGTTTCCTAGGAACTCAGACATCACTAGGAGAGTCAGTGGCTTTATGCAGACCTGCAGCTGCAGGAACTCACCTTCTGATATACTCTGGAAATTTCTTTATACTACAACAAAACAAAGCAAAAAACAATCTTTAGAAATGATTATGCTTATTTTATTGTTTTACTTTTTGCCCCAACAGTAGTAAATAAGCACCAGTGCTGGTGGAACTCTGAAGTTCTTTGCATTCAAGATAAAGTCACAAATACTTAAGATTCTACCATATTCAGGTACTTTCTAAGCACTATTATACACCAGAGAAAAGACAAAGGAGGTTCCTGCTCATGGACAGGGAGACAGACCATGAACATGTAACTCAACAGTGATTAAATCCTGCAGATTGCAACCTGGGTGATATAACAGGGTGACCAGAGTCAAGGAAGGCATCCCAGAGAAGCTGACATTTAAACTCAGATACAATTATGAGGAAGGAGCCAGTGATGGGAGGGGCAGAAGGAACAGCATTTTAGGCAGAGGGAATGGCCAACACAAAGACCCTGAGACAAGGAACGAGCTGGCCTGCTTCCAAGAGAGTGGTACCAGATGAGGAGAATGATTGATCCAGGCTGACACAAGAATCCAGGGATTGGCAAAGCAGGTGAGAAGTTCCCAGGGAACAAGAGACACGAAACAGTGTGGTTTCTGTAAAGATTGTTTGACTGCTCTGCAGAAAATGTATTATACAGGGGGCAAGAGAGAGGCAGAGTGCCAGAGGGCTCCACAATGCTTCAGGGGAGAGATCATGCAGCCTGGACCAAGGGAGGTAACTGCAAAGGGAAAGAAAGACAATTTCATTCTGTCATAAAGGAACAAACACTCTGTTGATGAATCAGTGGGAACAGGCAGTAGAGGAAAGTGGGATCAAAGATACCATGAGATCTGGGACCTGGACCCCTGAGGGAACGGTCATTTGTCAAGACAGGGAAAGTTGGGTGAGTGGGCTGCACACTTTGAGGATCAGAACTTGTTTCAGACATTTAAGTTTAGATGCATGCTAACGTGGCGACACCAGACACACTGGAGTTCTGGGAATGGCCCTCCTGGAGAAACTCATCTGTGAGTCATCTGCACATAGACAGTATGCAAAGCCACGGGACTAGACACCACTCAGTAAAGCCTGTAGAAAGAGAAAAGAAGGCAGTAGCTTTGAGCCCCCAGCACTGAAGCAGGTGTAGTCTTATTAGTGAAGGAACAGTTAATTCCTATCATAGTTCACTATACAATCACACCATCTTAAGACACACTGGAAGTTAAACTCACACCTACATTATTGCCTGAATTAGAGTAATGGAATCCTACAAAGTAGCTGCATCCGAAGAAATTCTCTAAAAATTCAGAAATTATTAAAATCAATAGGCATGGTGTACAGCTATGCAAAGAATTGTAACTAAAGTTTTTATCGACTAAAAAAGGTTAGACTATGATGAGTATATTTGGTCAAAAACTGAGAAACAGAAACAGAATCTATCATGTTTGGGACTTTCTACATAACTCCTGCCCAAAAATTTTATCAGCACAATCCATGCCTTTTGCCAACATTGCAACAAGGAACATTTGTTTTATACCCAAAAGTCCCCAAATACATCCCCCATGTATTTATATATTCCCCCAAAGCCAAATAAAAAGCTCAGCCTTCACTGAAGGCTTGCAAGGAATCCTGCCACGTGCTAGCTTCTCAGAGCAGCTACACTCGGGCCGTGGTAACCCCAGGCGAACCTTAGGCCCTCCTAAGGAAACAGCTATTTCCAGAAGAGATTAAGTATAGAAAAGTCAACATTCAGAAAGAGATATGCTAGACATCTTTAGAACACCAAAAAACCCCTCAAAATACTACAAAGTGAAGTCTCTGCTACTGGAAACACAGACCCTGAGCCCCTCCACCCCAGACCAGCAGACTGGGACCCCGAAGCTTAGCCAAAACCCTGGGTGAGGCACAGGCACAGCAAAGCCCCGGGTCTAGGAGGCTTGGATGTCCCAGTTGGGCACTGGTTGGGCTCTGCGATCATCGGGTGAGTGTCAACACAACAGAATGAAGTGGCAGCAGCATCATCAATTTCTGGAAGGGGATGTTCATGCTACTCGTGCTCCCCTTCATTGTTTTAAGGATCATGTGTAGGCAGGCAACCTTGTCACATGAAGTGAAAATCTGTCATCAAATACACTCATAAAATTAATCACCTATATTAAGTATATTAATAAACTGCATGGTGAATAGGTATAAAAACAAGTTTCTACAACTTGTCTATGACCAAACTGAATGTTTTAAAAGTCTTTCCGTTCTCTCTACTGGATGGCTCTGCAGGCTCAGCAACAGCAATTTTCTCAGGGACTGTTCTCAAGGAGCACGTATGATATAATGCAGTCATTCATACCGTTCAATCAGCAGCTGCTGCCCGGCTCCTACCATGCCAGGCGCTTCACTCAATAACCAAACAGGAAAATGCCCTGACCTCCCAGAATGAAATAAACCCTACTTTGCACAGAGTGGGTCCTGGGGTCTCTGGGAGCCGTAGCGTCAATACACCCAAGTCTGAGAACATAAGGTCACAGAGTGGCCACCTGTATCACGGAGTACAGGTTTTTAGTCTATAGAAACCACAGGTCCATTTCTTATAAATGCACACAGTTCAGGGACCCCAGGCACCACCTCCCCAGCTTGGACGTCACCCTTTCCTTCTGCCAAACAAATCCCCCCCTCCCCAGCAACTAGCCCAGGAGACCTCTGGAGGAATCTCCACTGGACCAACCTCACTTAGCTCCAGGCACGTGCTCCCTGACAGACCTCGAGCTCCCCACTTCCTTTGGTTACACATGGGGCAGAAACATGACGTTAGGGTGTCTGGGAGGCTCAGTCGGTTAAACGTCTGCTTTCAGCTCGGGTCCTGATCCCAGAGTCCTAGGATGGGAGTTCCTGCTGAGCAGGGAGCCTGCTTCTCCCTCTGACCCTCCCCCGTGTTGTGCGTGCTCTCTCTCTCTGAAATAAATAAAATCTTAAAAAAAAAAAAAAAAAGAAACAGGATGTTATAACACAATTAGAATACTGATGATAATGGCAGCTTGCTAATATTTACCCCTTGTGCTTTCTTCTGTGCCAGGTGTTAGCTCATGTCACTGTGCACATACCAGCCCATCTTCCAGAAGACAAAACTAAGAAAGCTTGGAGTCTTTCAGCTTCTCCAGGTCACATAGCTAACAAACAGCAGAATCGGGGCTCCACTTGCCTCCTTACAGCACCTTCAGCTGGGCAGACAAAAGATGGTCCAAGGAGTCACCCAAATATTGGTTTCAGCTTTCCTTTTATCACTCAAATAGCAGTTAACGAGGGCCAGGTGCCACACGCCTTCCTTGGTTTTTCCTCTTGCTTAGACCTTAGTTTATTCTGGCCTCAAATATGCTACTGAAATGTTTAATGGTGATTCCTTTTTCCTTCACCATGAACTTGTCACAAATGCCAACTGTGAATGACTGTCCAAAGGAATAGGATGAAAACTCCCACCTCCCCCAGTTACATCCAATACACAACCTGGACTTAATGGGACTTCAACACACCCCTAAAAGATTAATCAGCACCACAGGGCTCCCGAGAACACAAAAGGCTATTTTGTGGGAGTAACAACGCACTGCAATCTTCTCTTCTATGATTACACCTCATTTTATAACAATGTGCAGACATTTGGTTGGAGCAAGTATAGTAATTACATTTCTCACTTTTCTCACTAATTTAAGCAGCTACATCTGAACTCCTCCACAAGTCCTCAGGCTCAATCCACCCGCCTCCCCCCTAAACCCCCCCCCACCAAGGGCACTCCTGTTTGAGACCCAGGGTCTCTCTGCTGATGGACTACTGCCCTTTCCTTCGGTAACTCTTCTCAATTCCTACCGAATCCCCCCAGCTGACCCCTGTGATGGACAGCAGGCCCACAACCCTTCCTCCTAGGCACTCATGTGGATGATCTCTGTGGTAAGAGAAAACAGCCAGGCCAACCACACTCTCTCATTACGCAGTTGTGACCTGGGTCTAACTCCCAAGCCTTGGGATCGTTCTCAGGCTGAGAGGTTGATGGGCACTCCCTGGGGCTGCTAACTGCCCTTAGGTCAGAAAAGCAAGCACCTCAGCCCTGGGTAAAATGCCACCCCAAACACCACCCCAGGGCCAGAAAACCCCAAACTTGTACCCCAGAGAAAAGGTGGGAAAACAGGAATTCCTAGTCCTCTCCACCCAAACCTACAAACTTTCTAATCCTCCTAAAGCCTTCTTCTTATTCACTGTTGATGGTGGTCAAGAATAAGTAAGTTGAAATGTTAAAAACAGCACGAGGAGCTATGTGCCCCCTTCCTCCTTCCCTTAGATCCAAGAGCCTAGTTTTGCTTGGTGGGACCCAGTGTTCTATCTGCTCCTGTCTGTGCAGCTGCCTGTCTCGAAGACTGCAAGAACTTTTCAGAGAGGAAGTGGTTGTGGAAATGAAGGTAGTCCCTCTGGGGGCTGAGGGGTGGGCTTGCGGAGGGGGAATGGGAGGTTGGGGGCAGGTAGCACCACACACTTGAGAATGTGTCATTTTACCTTTTCTGGGCTAGGCGACTCAGCCCTCCTGGCTGCAGGTGAGAGGCCAGAAACAGTTAACATCAAATTCTCCTTTGTTGGGAGCAAACCTGTTCTGCCAGAATGGCCTGATAAAGGGAGCCACCACTTCCTTCGAGATAAGATCCACCTTTCCTGAGAGCTCAGACCCACAAGTGAGGCAGGGCTCTCTCTAGCAAGCCACCTGCCCAGGCAGCTCTCACCGGCTTCTGATCCAAGTCATGGAACACAACTTGGGGCAGTGGAAAATTTCGTCTCTTTCTCAAACGGAGCACTCCGCTCCTTTATTCATCGTTCAAAGACCCGCCACGGAAGGTCTCTGACCTCATAGCTAATGTGAGCTAATGATGAGAAAACTCACAAATCACAATTTAACAGAAACCTCACATCTGTATGTGTGTGGGGTGGTGCGAGGGGGGAGAATAGGATTAACACCTCCACCTGAATTCAAGGAAAACCCTGTATGCTGTGAAAACCCATCAAATGGTAATCTTAGGGCCATTTAAATGATCCTTGTCAAGTAAAGATGCCATGTGTGGGGGCTCTCATCTATTGCTATGTGGCCACAGATGCAAGAGAGCTGCTGATAAATCAGAGGTGGATACATACATAGCATGCAAAGTTTCCCTCAGCTCAAGGCTTGGGGCGGGGGTGCTGCCTATTTAAAGCAATTTTATGCTGAGTCTTTTGTGTACAGTGACTGTCACGCACACCCGCATTCATGTGCTTTGCAAATCTCGATTTTGGTGTCTGGTTTGCTTAAATCAAAAGATCAACGTGCATTTTTTCCTCTCCGGCTGGTTGACTCACTTGTCCTTGTACCTCTGAAGACACCTCATCTCCTCATGCTTCCCCCTGGGGGCAGGTAACCCCAAAACTCCATTTTGAGGATATTTCTCCCATTGGAGAAGTGCAACACTCTGAGTCATTTTCCTCCAGAACAAATAATAAAAATTACTGAAAGCCAGACAAGGAAACCAGAGGACTAAAAGGGACAGGGGAAAAAAAAAAAAGTCACCAAATGTTTACGACCGAGCTCGTGTAGGGAGGGTAACTCCCCAATAAGCCCACCCACCCAGGCTGTGCCTCCTTTCTTCCTCTTTCCAGTTTCTTTGCCAGAGTCCCTTCCAGAACCTTGCATAGTCACAAATCTTGGCCTAGCCTAGGAGAATCTCAGTATTCAATGAGCCAAAAGGATGAGGAGTTCTAGATCCTCCACGCCCATCCACTAAACCAAGACAGGATTAATCTCTGTGTTTGCAGCTCCAGAGTTAGGTGGACAGTTTCTCACCAAACCAGTCGTAGGGGCCCGTCTCCTCTCTTGCCGGTTTCCTCTTTGGAGTGGCTTTTCAGAGGGGCAGGATCAGGCCCCCTCCGCAAGATGAAACTGCTTTCTGCATGCCAGTCGCAGTCACGTACTAGGGACCTCAGATGTAGCAGACGCCATGGCAGACTGTCATGTGCTGTATCTGACTGAATTCTCCCAAGCCTCCTATGATTAGTACCATTTAAGAAACGAAAACGCCGAAGTTTGGAAAGATGAAAAATGCAGTATAAGGGGCAGTCAGAATCTGAAACTGGCTCCCTCGCCTCTGAGGCAGAAACAAGTTTTCATGATGCCACAGAGATTCCCTGTCTGCCTTCGTCTCTGAACCGGTCACAGAGCCCTAAGCCAATCCCATCATTCAGAGCCAGAGGCCCAGGAACTGGTCAGATTTTTCAAGTTCTTCTTCGGCCCACAAATATCGCCCTAATATTGGCTCTCATCATCCGCCTTCTCTTTTTCAACTACACTCTACACAACGGACAGTGGTTCCCTCAAAATTCATAGGTGCTACTGACACAGCACCTCTTCGTGGACCCATCAATTTATGTACATAGACCGTCTGAATTAATACATAAAACAGCCCAGAAAAGTAGACACCGGGGTCCCTTTTTTTTTTTTTTACATGTGAGGCTTTGAAAGATTCAAGTAATTTACCCCTGGTCTCATGGCTAATAAGTAGCAGAGCGGAGTTCGCACCTGGGTCTGCTTTAGGCTAGAGGCACGCTCACAGCACGCACTAGCCACACATGGCCATGAGCACTGCAAACAGCTCGTCCCCATGAGATGTGGTGCACGTGGAAAACGTGGCATTTCAAAGACGTGGTAGGAAAAAAATGCAGAATATTTCACTAATAATTTTTAATACCGATTACATGTTGAGATAATTTAGAGGTGTTTAATTAAATTAAAATCACCTGTTTGGGGACGCCTGAGTGGCTCAGTTGGTTAAGCGGCTGCCTTCGGCTCAGGTCATGATCCCAGCGTCCTGGGATCGAGTCCCACATCGGGCTCCTTGCTCGGCAGGGAGCCTGCTTCTCCCTCTGCCTCTGCCTGCCTCTCTGTCTGCCTGTGCTCCCTCTCTCTCTAACAAATAAATAAAATCTTAAAAAAAAAAATCACCTGTTTGTATTTAATTTTTTCTTTAAATACTGCCACCAGAATCTCTAAAACGACTTCTGGGACTCATATTTTATTTCTGCTGGAAAACATTGGTCTAAATCCTCTGGGTTTTACCAAGAAGGCCCTACTGCCTTCCTGTATAACATAGCTCTGAGCAATTCGCACCTTGGATGTCATTTTTAAAAAAAGAATAAACAGCCTCACCTCTAGTAATGGGAATTATGTTTCCTGATGAAGACTAATAATAATTTAAATGCGAGGGCAGGGGGAGGTTCTAACTCGTGCTGGACCAGAGAATCTGCAAGCAGTCTACACTGGTGGCCACTCCTCCCTGCCCACGCTGGGCTGGTCAGCATGTCGGGGCACCTAGTATACCTTCTCAGGTAGAGGCTCTTTTCACATCGAGGTTTGTAATGGTTCCCATATCAAATCAAATAAGGATCTAGCTTTCTTCTCCTAAGGATGAGGCTTTTACAGGTAAGAAGTTAGGTTGAAAGACGTCACGCACGGAATCTCTGGTGACACCAGAAGGAGCCGGCCGCACTTCCATACCGTTCTCCTGAAGAATGGCTGTCAGTGTGGGGTGCCCAGCTAGTGTCAGGATGGGGTCCCGGCTGCCGCAGGAGGACTTGAGGCTTCCCTGCGCCTTTGCTGGGGAAAACCTGCCAGCAGAGGCTCCTGACCCTATTGCAACGGCGAACTTAAAGGGTTCGTTCTCTCTCAGGGTTGTTGGTTTGTTATAATCACCATCATTAGCTGCAGGACATAACCCATTTCTTTTTTTGTTTTTTTTTTAAAGATTTTATTCATTTATTTGACAGAGATCACAGGTAGGCGGGGGGGGGGGGGAGTAGGCTCCCCGATGAGTAGAGAGCCGGATGCGGGGCTTGATCCCTGGACCCCGAGACCATGACCTGAGCTGAAGGCAGAGGTTTAACCCACTGAGCCACCCAGGCGCCCCCATAACCCATTTCTAAACTGATTGCTTTCCACGTGCCAGGCACTGTGCAAAGCATGTGATCCACATTATCTCAACTAATCTTCCTGTAATTCTTTTAAGGAATTCCTCTCTGTAAATGAGGAAATCCCAGCTCTGGACCCAACTCTGGACCCCGGCAAGACTCACTGAACCACAGGCTCTGAAAAAGCAACAGCACTACAGAAGGAGCCCGAGTGGACCTGCCCTCCTTCCCTGGTCTTCCTGGGATAAACCCTCCACTTGCCATGGGGAGGGCAATTCGGTCAGCTGCCGAAGTGCTAACATGGCATTATTTCATAGTTACTGAAATTACATGCTCTTAAACAGCACTCTCACACGATGACATGACAAGACAAATGACGTTTACCTGTATGCTGTAACTGGGCACACGTGCACAGGTCATGTGAAGTAACTGGCGTGAAGGGACTTGCAAAACTAAGCTGCAACAGGGGACAAAAGGTACTGATGGAATGTTGGCCTGAACAGCTCATTTCCTTGCCTTAATTGGCATCTATCTTGGTGTTAATTGACTTTGAGTTAAGAACCTTTCATAGAAGTCGAGGAAAACTAAACTGACCTTTGGAGCGCCGGTGACTTGTTGGGTAAATAGGTCTTTATGGACTTCATAAAATGCAGATTGTGTAAACACATACTCAGGAACTATTAAAAGCACTGGGTGGCTGGAGGAAGGCTCAAAGGTGGCCTTGAAGATTCCTGAGTACTCAGTAGGTAGACAATTACGAAAATGTGCATCAAGGATGTAATTACAATTTAGGAAGTGGATCTCCTGACTGAGCCAGGATGTCTGGGAGGGTGGGTGCTGCAGACATGTCCATTTTTAACAAGCCCTGCTGACTGACTAGGTGGCCCAGGACCAGCTCTGAGACACACCGACTTCAATGCTATTAGCAGCTCATTCCCCTTCTTGCCTGTCCTTCTGCACCTGTGCCGAAGAGTACCAGCCAGGGAATACAATAGACTAGAGTACTTCACCTAGAAGTGGAGAGTTCGTTTGGGAAAGGCGGGAATGCCCGTCCCCATCCATGCCCACCACACTAAAAGCCAAGAGCTTACAATACCTAAGTGCTCAGGCTGGCAAAAAGGAGGCCCTGTCGCAGGGAGATAAGTCTACTCCTCTAAACCCCACAGCAGCTGAGGGTGAACAATACATCTACTAAAAGAAAAAGCGAGGGCACTGGGTGGCTCAGTTGGTTAAGTGACTGCCTTTGGCTCAGGTCATGATGCTGGAGTCCTGGGATCGAGTCCCACTTTGGGCTCCCCGCTCGGCAGGGAGTCTGCTTCTCTCTCTGACCTCTCCCCTCTCATTCTCTCTCTCTCTCTCAAATAAATAAAATCTTTTTAAAAAGAAAAGGAAAAATCGAGGGTGCAGGCTCAGCACGAGTGGCATGCGTTTTCAATGCAAACAGCCTGGAGCCTTTCTACGTACGGAAGATGCACACCCCCCACCCCCACCAATCTCGCCACCCTAGACTGCACAAAGAGAGGCAAACAGCACATGTCTAAGAGTTGGCTGCATCCAGAAAAGTGCCTCCAATTCTGGTCCCCCAGTTTCTCAGAGATGGTTGAACCTGAACACGGATAAGGAGATAGGGATGATGCCTGGCCAGCAGAAGGGAGCAGGCACAGCCTTCGTGCATCAGCAGGACGGTCAGAACAAGAGAACCGGTTGTTGCTGCTGTGGACAGTGGTTCCATAGAAGACTCTGCCAACAAGCAGAGCTGCGTGCCCAAGTCACTGGGCACGTGGGTTCCTTATCACGGAAGTGTCCAAGCCGAAACTGAAGGGCCACTCAGCGTGGTGGAACAGGGCCTACTTCTCAGCTCCCTGAAGTGCTAAGATCTTTGGATCCGGTGTTTCAGTCCTGGGAGGGGGAGGAAGGGGGGTTGCTTTCATATGGACAACTGTGCCCTCAACCATGAATAACCCTATCCGAAGAGCTTATCATAGCAGCTCATCATAACATTTGTTTTTTCTAGTGGACACAGAGATTACCAAATTAAGTATCAAATGTGGTGATGTGGTGACTTAAGTATTCCCAAGGCCAGCAAGTGTCAAATCTATAAACAGTTTATAAATGAATATAAATTTTCAACAATCAAGAATGATTGTTGAAACTGTGTGGTTTACTGAAAATTTCCCAAAATCTATATAAAAAGTTGCCAATATTCCTGCTCTAGGGGCACGCCACCTCAGAAATGCTAACAATCCGATTCACATCAACAAGCTACTAGTAAAACCACTTAAAGAGAGAAACGTCAACTCTTAAAAACACCAAAAAGGGCCTGACATTGTCAAGGAGCAGGTTGTTTTCTCATAGCCGTGCACTACGGCACACGTTCTTTCTCACATATCTGAATTTCATTCTTAATTTCACCAGTTTAGCAATCTGCTGGTCTCCAAATAGGGGAAAAGAGGAAGGAGGAACTGACTTGTTTGGTTTTCACACGTGTGTTAGTTAGTACACTCTTTTGCATTATTATCCCACGGGGGATAAGAATCAGCATTCTTGTTCTACCCAAGAAGCACTGAGGCTCTCTGGATAAGAAGTGCTTGCCCAAGGCCATATTGGTTGGTCCCTATTGAATGAGCCCACCCTCAACCCTGGTCTCCCCGGCTGGGAAGGACTCATCGCCCCACCACCCAAAATCAAGACCAGCTGTGGTGGTAGGGCTTCTGCAAAGCTGTTTGGACCTTAAGCCCTTTCTCAGAGGTTCCAATCCCTTGTCAAGACATTAGTCTAGGAAGAAATGCACAAACTCAAAGTCAACTGCGGGAACCTTTAGAAGCCACACGACTGAGCGCCACCGGAGTGATCTCAGATTCATTTGCTTCAGCTTCTGTGAAGGAAGCTTTTTTGAGAGAAGAAGCAGAAGAGGAGATGGAGGGGACTAAGGGATTGACAGGAAATGAGAAATCTACAAAGGAGGATTCTAATTAGGAGATTCAGAGTCTGAGGTGCGCAGGCCCAGACAGTCATGCTCAAGCTGCCATTTTTCTGGGGTTCTTATTAAGTCATTAGTTGACTTCAGTCCCGTGTTTTTGGTTTGATTTTTTTTAATTGTGGAAAAATATATAACATAAAATTTTATCATTCTAACCATTTTTAAGTATATGGTTCAGTGGCATTGAGTACATTTACATTGTTGTGCAAGACTGTGTCCCATTTTCTTCTGGTTCTGGGTGACAAGCTATAGTCTTAAAACCTGGCATCAGTTTTTGTTAGAGACATCTGTTCTAAGTCAATGTATTTTCATTTCTAGGTAAAAGCATATGATTCTGTAACTGTTTTCCTTTAAATCTGAGCAAATATGGGTCTCACATTAACAAACTTTTGTCAAAAATCAAATGCAAACTACTCTTGTTTCCTGCAAAATAACTGGTTCCACTCCACTAAAGAAAACAAAACAAAACCAAACCTGTATTTACTACTTTAACTATTAAAATAGCTAAATATGTATCCTAAAAGCAACTATGTTACATCACCAAGTTAATAGGGCTGTCAAAGTTTTAGCTAAACCTTTTTTAAAAATAATTTTTAAAAAGTCATAATTTACGGCAGCTGTAGGTGATTTTTCATATGCTTTAGAATTTTTTTTATTAAAGACCTCTTGGATCAGCAATTAGAATTTATTTCTTGTCCCTTATGATCTTACTTCACATGTAACATCAATTTGGTATCTTCCTCCCTTAGTAATTATTTGTTATCCAACATAAATGAGGCGGAACCAAGAAGGAAGAGCAGTAAAGAAGGAGAACACTTTTCAGAACATTCCCGTTCTGAATACCCTCCAAAATGGCAGAGTAGGATAAATTAATGGTAGTGACAAATTGGGGAGGTTGGGGGGGGGCTTATTATTTTTTAGATATAACTGACATATAACATTATGTTAGTTTCAGGTGTATGACATGATTCGGTATTTGTAGATACTATAAAATGATCATCACAATAAATCTAGTTAACATCTGTCACCCAGGATCTTTAAACAGAGTAAATTTTCCCTAGTCAATACCATCTCGGTTGGCTACAACCCTCTAGGTCTGGCTACTTCCCAGCCTATCCTCTACTTCCCCTCTTCCAAATCCTGATTAGTCTGAGGCACATTAGAATCTCCTGGATTTGCTTTAGTCAGGACACACACAGTGGAGGTGAAATTCTAATTCCATTTGTCCAGGGATGAGAAAGATTAAGACTGTAAAGCAGGAAGGGCACTGCATCCTAAACAGCATCCCAAACCAACCCTGGGCCTCTGTTCTACTGATAAACTGTCCTTGTTAGGACAGCTTGCGGGGGGCGGGGGGTCTGTTTCAGGTTGTACACCAGGGGTTGGTGGGTGGACCGCACCTACCTAATTCTCTAGGTCACTACTGTGCTGCTCATTGTGGAATAACAGGAACATGGAAGAGGGATCCATCATTTACAACCAAATGACCTGAATCATTTGGACAATCCAGAAGCACTGAACTAGGACCTTCAGGCTCACAAGGGACCCTTTCACTTTATGAGTGAAAGAATGTCCAGCTGAAGGAGATCAACAAGAAGAAACAAAAGGGAGGGATGGATAGAAGCCCAAGAGAAAGAAAGTTTTAAAAATACAAGTTTCCTATCCTACACAAGCAGTAAGAATCTTGTTATGGCACGGGGAGTCCTGACTAAAGGCTGTAGCTTGAAAGCAGGAATGGGAAATGGACCAAATCTCACTGTAGCAAAGTAGGGTATGTCTGCCCAGCCTATCTGTGGGACCTTTGGCTTGTGGGGATAGTGGCTTGGTTTGGAGCTTATTTTCATTCTTTCTCAAGCCCGAGTTTCCACAAGCCCTTAGCTACAATACTACCTATGTTTGGTCGAGAGAATAATCCCACCTTTATCTGGTTTCAGCCTATGGGGCAGTGACCCTAGAAAAACTTGAAGTAGAAAGCTACCATAAAAACATGCTCTTATATGACCAGGTGGTCAACTCTTCCCTTCCCTCCTTAGGGGCTAGAGCACCTGCTGGCTTAGAAGCCTGCAGTGTTCTCACACTAATGTGCCAAAACCGCCACCTTCCCATCCTGGCATCCACCTACCCCCACCCTAGGAGACCTGCATATCAAATATTACTTCCTGCTGTCTATGACCACACTGCCTTGGCAGTTAAGATCAAAAGCAAACACATGGGGAGAACAGAAGGCACTGGAGCTGGGGAGGTAGAACAAGGAGAGGTAATGTTTCAAAACTTTTTTGCTGGTGCCCAGGTGCAAAAACCTTGGAACATCACATGTATTTCAATTTTTCACCCAAGGGCTCATCTCCTCTCTCCAGAATGGCAAGCTGAAAGAGGCCCTCCTCTGTCTCTACTCCCAACCCTTTTGTCTCTGAAACACAACACGTGGAAGCCAGACCTCAGGACCCCTACCTGCCATCTGTAGGTTGAGCCACACAGGGACAGCATTTGGCAAGCTCATCTACTGTAACCTATTGTACAGGAGCTGACCAACACTAGCAATCTGTTCAGTGTTGATGGTTCACTGTGTACATGGGCCACGTGAACCCGAATTGACTGTTTCCACCATCTTTATCTTGTCTCCTGTGGGTTCCACAACTTGAGGACAGCAATTGTCATGAATGTTTAACACAGTACCCAAAACAAGACTGGAACCAAGGCCAGATGACATCTGCTCACTGACATCCCAAACCACTAACTAGCATAGTGACCCCAGTATATGCATCTGACCTCTCCAGACTGCAATTTACACGTAAAAGAAGAGAGCTGAGATGGTACTTTCCTAAGATTCTCCCCAGTTCTATAATTTTATGATCTAATTGCAACCATTTTACTCTACTAAGGAAGGGCAATGTATCCTGCACACTTCACAAGCAATTTCAACATACCAGTGCTGTGTTTCTGCAGAAGTAACAGTATTAAGAACATACCAAAAAAAAAACCAACAACAAAAAACCAAAAACCACCACTTACTTTGGTTTTTCCCAAATTGTAAGTTTGATCTACAAAGTAATGTTCTGAATTTCACAGCACACTTGACCATCTTCCAATAAGCATAACGACACCCTCCCTGGAACAAAACTTTTTACAGCAATGACTATTGCATTTAATTAAGGCCAGAGAGAAAAGTCCTGCCCAGGTATGGCAGAGCGACAATTATTAGCAGCCTCCTTGACTCCAGCCTAGCCCACACCCTCTAACTAGTTCAACTAATTTGAATTTAACAACATATCACATCATCTTTTCTTCAAAACCTTAAACAGCTCTGTCCTACCTAAAGAACAAATGTCCAAGTAACTGCACTCAACAGCCTCCCAAAGCTAGCCTCAGCCAACTCCACTGGCTTGTTTTCTGAGCTCCCACAGCATAAACCTAGACAAGGAGTTTCCTACCTGTGGAAGAAACCTTTGGACAAGAAATGCCCCCCCCCTCACATGGCTTGATCTGTGCTTCCCACAATATACCACCAACCACCCTTATCTAAGTCCTCTAAGATTCGAGACCCACCTTGCTGAAAGTGAACTCTTCCCTGACTGGGGCAGCAAGAAGTATTTTAATTTCTGCTTTGTATTTTTCTCTGTTTTAAAAAAAGAATATTATGCCAACAAACACTTGAAAAGATGCTCAATATCACTAATCATCACGCAAGTTAAAACCACATCAAGATATCACCTTACACCTGACAGAAATGGCTAGTATCAAACAAAACAAAATAACAAAACAAGAAATAACAAGTACTGGTGAGGATGTGGAAAAAAGGGAAAACTCATGCACTGTTGATGGGAATGTAAATTGATGGACCAACATAGAGAACAACATAGAGGTTCCTCACAAAAATTAAAAACAGAAATGCCATACGATCTAGTAATTCCACTACTGGGTATTTACCCAAAGAAAACAAAACTCTAATTCAAAAAGATACATGCACTCCTATATTCACTGTAGTATTATTTACAACAGTCAAGATATGGAAGCAATTCAAGTGTTCATCGAGAGGAATGGATAAAGAATGTGTGGCGCACGTGCGTGCGCACACACACACACACACACACACACCCATGGAATATTAGCCATTAAAAGGAGGAAGAATTTGCCATTTACAACAACATGGACAGACCTAGAGAGGATTATGCTAAGTGAAGTAAGGCAGACAGAGAAAGACAACTAGCAAATGACTTCAGGTATATGTGAAACCTAAAAAAACAAAGCAAAATAGAGGTATAAACACAGAACAAAATGGTGGTTGCCAGAGGGAGGTGGTATGGGGAAATGGGCATAAGGGTGAAGGGGAGTGGGCGATACAGGCTTCTAGTTATAGAACTGAGTAAGTCACAGAGATGAAAGGCACAACGCAGGGAATACAGACAATGGTATTGTAATGGTGTTGTGTGGTGACAGATGGTAGCTACACTTGCGGTGAGGACAGGATAGGGTAAGGAGTTGCTGAATCACTACTACGTTGTACACCTGAAACTAATGAGACATCAGGTCTCATAGACAACTATGCTTCAAAAACAAGAAAAAAGAAAGAAAGAAAGAAAAAAAGAAAAGAAAAGGATATTATGCTTATAATTAAAACAAAATTTTTTAACATTAACTCTCCCTGCAATATCTGGAACTAGAAGAGTCCTTCAGTACTGTTACGTTATCCAACCCCTTAATTTTAGAGATGAGAAAGCAGAGTCCAGAGAAGCTGGACATCTCAGGCTGCACAGCAGGGTAGTAGCGAAGAAGGAACGGGAACCTAAATTTCCTGGCTCCCAGAGCTCTGTACACATGTTAACAGGGTAGCCATCTTCTTTGCTGCTTGGTATCCACTCAAGAGTGCACAGCACAGGTACTGGACAGTGCTGACCACGGGAGCTAAAAAGGGCAAGAACTGAAGACAGAGAAGACTCAAGCCCCCAGCACTCCCAGCTTTAATCAGAAGACCCAACCTTATGCCATGTCTCTAGAGGAGAGGTCCTGACTCACTTTCATCTCCTCCTCCTCCAACTATACTTGGCCCCTACTTCCCTCAGACCTTCCAACCAATCCGCCCAGGAGTAGGAACGTACCTTGCACCTGCATCCCCTACAGAAGGACCACTCTTATGTTCTTACATCCAGAATGAGGGCCACAGGGATTCCCAATTTCCTAAGTATAAAGACTCAAAGGGAGAAAATCCGGATACCAGCTCCCCTCCCCAGGGATTACAGTTGTATTTGTTATTAACTGTGAGTTAAGAAAAATATACTGACAAACATCCACTGTGAATTGTGTAGTATTTTAATGAGGTTATGGTTTATTATTCTGTAAATGCAGCTATGTACATTGAAACAGTAATAGCTACAAATGGGTGACATTGTGTATTTGGTTTACAGACACTTGGAGTGTTTATGGGCTCTCAGACACTTGGTTGGGAAGCGCTAGGTGGTGGCATCAGACCAAAACTTCAGATGGGATATCTAGGGGTGGGGGTGGGGGGTCTTTAGTCTCTCATCACCTTCCCGTCAAAAGACAAATATGACAGGCTAATGAAGACACAACTAGAAGGTCATAAGCTCATTTCAGATTTCCCACCACATCTGCCCCCATGTTGCAGTTTTACTATCATAAGCATTGGGGTATTTTTAGTACCACTGTTTTGGGGAAACAAAGGGTCTCTCATTTACTTTAGTCCTCTGGTCTATTATTGGCTTTCCTAGTCATGCTGCCTCAAGCAGAAAGACCCATCCCAATTCACATTCCAGTCTTTTCCCCATCTCTCACCAGGAATCATCTCTAAAAAGTAAGCAACTGACAAGTGATGGGTAATTTGCATTTTAACCCTATTCAAATTTGGGTAAATGGTTTAATATGCATGCTAATATTCCATCATTATTCCAATTAAGGAAACTATTATGTTAAAGTGTTTAATCAGGAGAATTAAGGAAAACTCCAGACACCTAAAATTAACCTCTAATAGTCTTGACATTCATTTCATTTAGGTGCAATTTGCCACGCTATAAGCAACTCCTTGCTTAAAACTTCTGCTCTGGCACGTGGATATTCCTGATAAGACCTAAAAGCAATTCATTTCCTAACTAGATTGCTGTCTAAAAGAATAAACTGAAAGAGCTGCAATTTAAATACAATCAAATCCCCAAGCAGTGCATTCCAGAAGACTTAAACACCATCATCGGATCCCGAGGAACAACAATGCTATTCGCATCAGAAACAACACAACCACTTCCTCTTTCTCTGACCTTCTCTGTTTAATTACTTCCTGTGATTTCTTCTAGGGCTGTGCACGCCTGCTTCCCCAGGCGGCAGGCTTTCCATACAAGACAGATTTGTCTGGAAGGTGCAGAATGCCAGCTGACCATAGACCTTACATACAAAGTGCTGGGACTTCGTATTTCTTTTTAGATGATGGATTTCTTGGGCCTCCTGGCATTCACCAAGAATGTTTTTTAAGCCGTAAGAAAAAAATTCTTCCAACACATTCCCATTTAAAACCAAGCTCCATCTCAAAGTTGGAAACCCTGCCAGGGATGGAGAGAAGCGGCTGCTTGATAATAGTATCCCTCCATGTGGAAGCACCACCTTCTCATCCAATGGGCCTCTTCAACAGATTCCAAACACCAAGTATGTGAAGTCAACTTTGAAGACACAAACCTGGCCGCTGTGAGCTTATGCCCTGGCAACTCATGAATTGTCATCCACATGTAAGGGCTTATTTAGCCAAAACAGCTCCATTTCGGTTGAACAGCCATTTTGCTGTTTATGCAGTAAAACTTAACGGACCCTGTCCCCCCCCACCCCCAGGGGACTTACTTAAAACAAGTCCCAGAAACCAGTTCCAGGTAACAAAGCCCAAATACAAGGGTGGGTCAGGCCAGGTGGAGACATCCAATCAGTGGGGGCGCATACTGTCTTCCTAGCTACCAAGGAGTATGGGCCCTGCCCTTAGGGCCCCTTTTAGGTGCCAATCCTGACCAAGGTGATAGGCTAGTTCAAATGCCTACTATAGGGTAAATTGTAACTCAACTGGTCACTTATGTGTGACCTAGCCTGACTGCGCAGTTTTCTCTGTGTCATTGGCCACCTATGAGTGGCCAGGCCCAACCACATGGCCTTTGCCCTTAAAAGCCAGTCTGTAAGGCAGAGAGGGGTCACCTCTTTGTAAGAGACGGCCCTGGCCGGTCAGTTTGATTCTTGATGCTTGGCACGAAATAAAGCTTTGCTTGACCTTCGCTTTGTATCAGTCTCGCTCCTTTGATTACGGACCCAACACACGGACCAGCAGCACCAGCAGCACCAGGAAGTTTATTAAAAAATGGAGAATCTGAAGGGCACTTGGGAGGCGCAGTGGGTTAATCATCTGACACTTGGTCAGGTCACAATCAGGGTCCTGGGACTGAGCCCCGAGTTGGGCTCCATGCTCACTACAGAGTCCACTGGAGATGCATTCTCCCTCTCCCTCTGCCCCTCCCACTTGTGTTGTCTGTCTGTCTCTTTCCTCCTCTCGAATAAATAAATAAATCCTCTTTAAAAATGCAAAATCTGGGGGACCTGGGTGGCTCAGTGGGTTAAAGCCTCTGCCTTCGGCTCAGGTCATGATCCCAGGGTCTTGGGATCGAGCCCCACATCGGGCTCCCTGCTCAGCAAGGAGCCTGCTTCCCCTCCTCTCTCTCTGCCCGCCTCTCTGCCTACTTGTGATCTCTGTCAAATAAATAAATAAAATCTTAAAAAAAAAAACACAATTCATTAAAAATAAATAAATAAATAAATAAATAAATAAATAAATAAATAAATAAATAAATAAATAAAATGCAAGATCTATGGGGTGCCTGGATGGCTCAGTGGGTTAAGCCTCTGCCTTGGACTCAGGTCATGATCTCAGGGTCCTGGGATGGAGCTCCACATCAGGCTGTCTGCTCAGCAGGGAGCCTGCTTCCTACCCCACCCCCCCACCCCCGTCCCACACGGCCTGCCTCTATGCCTACTTGTGATCTCTGTCAAATAAATAAATAAAATCTTTAAAAGAAAATACAAAATCTGAGGCCTTTCTAAACCAGAATCCTCACTTTGTAAGACTCGCAATACAAGTTTAAGTTTGATCCTCCTCCCAAAATAGCTAGGCTAAAACAAAGGTCCAGAATAGTGTGCACTGTTACCCATTCTACTCATCTAAACTTTCAAGGATAAGGTGGCTAGTTCTTTTTCCCAAAGAGGTATCTGTAAAGTTGCTCTTTTTTTCTTTGAAAGATTTTATTTATTTGAGAGAAAATGAGTGAGTGAGACAGCGAGTGAGCAGGGGTAGGGGGAAAGAGAAGCAGACTCCCCACTGAGCAGGAAACCTGACATGGGGCTCTATCCCAGAACCCCGGGATCACCGCCCAAGCCAAAGGCAGACAGACGCCCAACCAATGGGGCCATCCAGGTACCCGTAAAGTTGCTCTTTGTATCAGTACAGAAAAGGTCACCTCTGGGGGTACTGCTTTCCAGTGCTGAAAAGGAATGCAAGAAAGAAATGTCACCTTTCACTGCTCTGAGGCAGTTTCAGGATTCAAAGCGAGTTCTAACTTCATTTGCTCTACAGTAATATAAACCAAGATGTACACACAACACAATTCTTTCTATAAGAAAACTAAGGCTCTATGAAGTTATGACATGTAATATTGTATAATCATGGGGCCTGAAGTTAAAGGACCTGGATCAAAAATAACAAATTCTGTTCTGTGACCTCAGGCAAGATATTAAACCTCTCTGCATCCTCTCCTGGCTGTCAGATATATTCCATCCACGTTTGAGGGCACAAGTGCATGTACATACAACACCCCCCCCCCCAAAATAACTTGAAGAGCTTGTTGGGAGATTCTGGGAAGGGCATATAGTACCTTCAATGCTCTGGAGGAAGAGTGCCCCCCACCTCCAATTTGGGAATCCCGATACCTGCAACTCTAGGGGGAGCCCTGCAGAAGCAAGGGAAGAAAGAAAAAAAACAACTCTGAGAGTCAGTCATCAAGATGATGCTGTCTTCATACCCCTAAGGCATATGAAAGTGCCTAGCACCCTAGAAGGCAAGCTCCCTAATGCCAGAGCCTCCTTCTGAGTCACAGTTCCCATCTCGGGGTCTGGAGCTCTAGGTACAGTAAGTGAATGGCACTCACCAGCTAGTCACTCCCTTGGCTCAAGCTTCACAGCCCTGATTATTTACTTACCTAATAAAATAATTAACACATGGCTTTGCAATTAGAGTCCAAGTATCTTTTTTTTTTTTTTTTAAAGATTTTATTTGTTTAGGGGCACCTGGGTGGCTCAGTGGGTTAAAGCCTCTGCCTTCAGCTCAGGTCATGATCCCAGGGTCCTGGGATCAAGCCCCGCATCAGGCTCTCTGCTCTATAGTCAGTGGGGAGCCTGCTTCCACCTCTCTCTCTCTCTCTGCCTGCCTCTCTGCCTACTTGTGATCTCTGTATGTCAAATAAATAAATAAATAAATCTTTATAAAAAAAATATTTTATTTGTTTATTTGAGAGAAAGGAAAGAGAGAGAGCATGAGTAGCGGGGAGGGGCAGAGGGAGAGGGACAAGCAGACTTCTAAGCAGGGAGCCTGACGCAGAGCTCAATCTCAGGGCCCTGAGATCATGAGCTTAAGGTAAAGGCTTTAACCAACTGAGCCACCCAGGTCCCCTTAGGGTCCAAGTATCTTCTAAAGACAGGTGCCCGGGTGGCTCAGTGGGTTAAGCCTCTGCCTTCAGCTCAGGTCATGATCTCAGGGTCCTGGGATCGAGCCCCGCATCAGGCTCTCTGCTCAGCAGGGAACCTGCTTCCTCCTCTCTCTCTCTCTGCCTGCCTCTTTGCCTACTTGTGATCTCTGTCAAATAAATAAATAAAATCTTTAAAAAAATAAATAAAGTCAAGTAATTTAGATTTAAAGTCTACCACACTCTGAATGAACTTCTGGAATCTAGTACCCCCTGATTCTCCTTAGTATAAAAGACATCTAGAATGGAGGGAAAGGGCCTCAAAGCTAGTTTAAAAACAGTAGACTCTGGATATGTAACCTGTTTAGACACAGATTAATGAAAAGGCAACCATTAGGCCGTCAGGCCCAGAAGTAACACTGAGCCAGTGCATACTACCCTGGCAGAGCAGATCTGTTTTGGAATACTGAGTCTGAGAAAAATCATAGATTTGATCTAACCCATTAAGTGAAGGAAAAAGATTTAATGACTCTATTAAGACTATATTCACACTTTGCAGCTTTAAAAGACCTGTGAAAATGAATAAAATTACTGGGATGCTGATTACATTAAACCTCTAACATTCACTTTATTTCTTGGCCAAAAATATAAAACATAAACACCAACATGGCATGAAAATAGAAAAAAACAAGTCATAAGCCAACTCACTCCTAAGGGAATCTTCAGCCAACCCTCCCCCACACCAACCCCACCCAGACCAAGCCTACTGACTCTGAGAAACAATCTGAATGGCATTGGTGATGGGATTTCTGGACCTCCGGCAGGAATGGCAAGAAGGCCAAGGATGTTACTACTATAGGTAAGTACACTGACAGTAACAGAGGAGGCCAGCTTCTGTAAGACAGGAAATCTCAAAAAGACAGCCAACCAGGTACACTGAGTAGAAGTGCCAGCAGTCAGCGGGGCATTACTGATATGACAGTGAAACTAATGAGCTTCTCTAGGTCCTACCAGCATAGCACCAGAACGCCGACAGAAAAGCCGAACAGAAAGCAGAACGTGACTTCGAGGCTCTAATTCTCCTAGTAACCCCCTGGAGCAGGTCACTTCAACTCTCACAGGCATAAAGTGAGAATCTTGTTCCTTGACTCAAAAGGTGCTCTGGGCACCTCGGTGGCTCAGTGGGTTAATAAGCCTCTGCCTTAGGCTCGGGTCATGATCTCAGGTCCTGGGATCGAGCCCCACATCAGGCTCTCTGCACAGCGGTGAGCCTGCTTCCTACCCCCCCCCCCCCCCCCCCCCCCCCCCCTCCCCCTCCTCCTACCCCCCCCCCCCCCCCCGTCAAATAAATAAATAAAACCTTTTAAAAAAAGGTGCTCTGAAGTTAGAATATTGCAAATGGATATCCTCTGCCTTGTAGATTCTGAAAATAAATCATACCTTGCTACATGATATGAGACACTGGAGGTGGGTGAGTCCCACTAAATTCCCAATTTACCAGACACTGTGCTGAAATGCTTTACCTTCAAGATTTCATTTCCACTTTTTAACAGCCTATGAATTAGGGTGAGCTTCATTTACATTAACCCAGGGCTCCTGGCTTAAAACACCTGCCAGGGGCCCTTAGTCAGCAGAACAGAACATGGTATGACCCCAAAACCCCCATTTCCTCCGCTACCACCAAAGCAGCCTGCCCCTCCTGGACGTTTTGAAAAGGAAATCTCAAAATCTTTTGGGATGTATAGTTATAATAGTTTATATTTTGATATAAGGTATAATTACTTTTCAATTAACAAATATTTGCTTTAATCAATCAATAAACGTTTGCAGAAAGCCTACTATGCGCTCAGCATGCTGCAAGACTATGGGTATAAGGCTTCATAAGCGATTATTCCCGATTATTCCCAACACCAGAAGGGCAGATAGGGCTAACCTTCTCCGTGCATTCTCAGGGTGGCACGCAAAACTAAGTAGTGCTTATCTGAAAAATCAATACTGGAAGCCACAGCCAAAGCAATGCAAGAAGGAAAAGAAGAGGAATAAGTAATGAAAATGAAGAGACAAAGATATCGTTACCGGATGAACTAGGAAAGACAATTAAAAACTTAACCTGATAATTAAGTTTAAGCACTTAGGAATGGCCAACAGGGAATATATCTAAGAATGAAAACAACCAGATCTGAAAAATCATTCTATCAGTACACAGAGGAGCCAAAGCCATACATTTCAGAAGCTGCCCTTATTCTAATCCCTTCAATTGCCAGCTCTAAATGCGAGGATGAAGTCAGAACCCATTTCTTCCCCTCTATGCTCTGAGTGAGCATAAAAGCAGGTATTTTTATTTTTAAATAAATATTAAACTACCCTTTGAGTAGCATAAATAACACACGCACCGGGACGCCTGGGTGGCTCAGCGGGTTAAAGCCTCTGCCTTTGGCTCAGGTCATGATCCCAGGGTCCTGGGATGGAGCCCGCATTGCATCCGGCATCGCATCCTGCTCTCTGCTGGGCAGGAGCCTGCTTCCCTCCCACCTCTCTCTGCCTGCCTCCCTGCCTACTTGTGATCTCTGTCTGTCCAATAAATAAATAAAATCTTTAAAAAAAATAAATAACACATGCACCATTTGCTATATTGTGTGCAGTATGCCCCATGTGAACACGCTGCTGACCAAGTTCACCAGAGAAATTAGTTCTAAAACAGTTGTTCCTTAATTTCGTGAACTCCTATGCCAGTTCCTAGCAAGTATCTTACTAAAATCCTGGCCTGACTTCCTTCCTATGACATGAGACACATACCAAGCTGCAGAAGCAACGCATCATGCCCACCCAGAGCCAGTGCACAGAAAATGTTTTTTGCTCCACAGAACACTGTGTGCACCGGTTCAAAATAGCCCTTCTACTCCAGTGACTACAAGCCCCTGAACATGCCTTAAAAATTCATCAATGTTCTGGCGTTACATACTGCTTAAAGGGAAACATTTACAAGAATTCATCAATATGACTGGGTCTCAAAATAAACAAACAAACAAAACCAGCCCAATTTACACAAGAAAATAAGCCAAAAAAACCCACACCCCCAAAACTTGGGGCTCTGCCTCTATTATCATCTTGTTCAGTTTCTGAGGGTTTTGCTGTCAGATTGTATATTTGCGTTCAGCCCGGGGAATATAGGAACTGTGCCAATACTGGTGTTCACGAGCACGGCTGTCTCCGACTTTGAGTGCCGAGACTCCACGAGAACCCTGCGGCTACTACAAGTTGTTAATATTGTGATTTCTGCCCGCGATTCTCCTGCAGAGGCAGAACAAATCCCCTGGCTTATACTGCATTCAAAATCTTCCACTTCCCAACTCCTACAACACTGACTGGAACCAAAATGGTTTTGAGCTGTCAATCACAGATCGCCACTACCAGATCATTGGGCACCCAAGTTCCACAAAACGTGCCAGGGGCTTCTTGTGAAGGCGGAGTTTCTCAGAGGGGGTTTATCTACACTGTAAGTAAACCAAATACAATTGCAATTATTGCATTCGTTGGTAGAGAGACACAGCATCCTAAAATAATTAAATCCATTTTTTTTTAAGGATTTTATTTATTTATTTGACAGAGATAGAGATCACAAGTAGGCAGAGAGGCAGGCAGAGAGAGAAGGGGAAGCAGGTTCCCTGCTGAGCAGAGAGCCCGATGCGGGGCTCGATCCCAGGACCCTGGGTTCATGACCTGAGCCGAAGGCAGAGGCTTAACCCACTGAGCCACCCAGGCGCCCCTTAAATCCATTTTTTAATTCAACAGACATTTATTAAGCAACCACAATGTGCCCAATAGTATTGGGCCAACAACTAGAAAACTAAACAGTTGAGAGGTAATCCTGAATCCAAGAAGCTTATATTCTGGTAAGAATCTAGTTGGGTACAGGCCCAACTCTAAATGGTGAGAATATGGTGTATGCTGCCATACAGCATAGGGGAAAAATACTATTAAGGGTCCTCAGTTTTGATGTGAAGAGGGGAGGGGAAGAAAGACTGGGAGGACCTCATCAAAGTAATGGCTGCAGAACTGGTGGAAGGGGGAATAAGCAGAAATTCACTTGCAGAAGGGAAGAAAGAGAACTCCAGAATACAGAGCATGAGTAAGCAGACCGTTGTACTGATTCACTTTCATATATTTTATCTGGTTAAAGGAAGTGGAAAGCAGAGGGCATCAGCCATAGCTAGAAAGGAGGGAACACTCGCTAAGTCCTCATGGAAACAAGCCTAGCAGATGGAGAGAAGTACAAGTCCGCCACCCAGAAAGATGTAAGGCCTTGCAGTAGCCCCTTAACTTTATACAATCGCAATGTCCTGGCTTACAATTTTGTTCAAGTCTTTCCAAGTGTTTTGTATTGTCTTGCTTTCAAGATCTTCTGATGAATGGACCAAGATTCCAATTCTGCAGAGCCAACTCCATGTTTTTAACATCTAAGGATTCTATTCATGTGGAGTAGGAACACCCCCCTTTTTAAGGCTAATGCAAAGAAACTGGATCAATATTTATTGTACCAGGTCTAATTTCTACAACTGTTCTCAAGCCCAGGTTTATTTAAATTCACTTTAATTCAGTACGTGCCTCATGGCAATTTCAGGGAAGATAAAGGAAGTAGAAAAAATTACGGCAATGATAGACTGTCACCAGTTCAGAAGAATCAAGGACAGCATGACTGACAGAAACAGTGCGAGCTCAGAAGTCAGAATGACTAAGGCTGGCCTCCTGTCCTCCTCTGAGAAAGTATCTCACTGTGGTTAAAGACAGTCCTTTCTGGGGCACCTAGGTGGCTCAGTCATTAAGCAGCTGCCTTCTGCTCAGTTCAGGATCCCTGAGTCCTGGGATGGAGCCCAACATTGGGCTCCAAGCTCCGCGGGAAGCCTGTTTCTCCCTCTCCCACTCCTCTTGCTTGTGTTCCTTCTCGCCGTATGTCGCTGTCAAATAAATAAAATAAAATATAAAACAAAACAAAACAAAAAACAGTCCTTTCTGAGGCAGGCTGCTGGAGTCAAATCCTAGCTCCTTCATTTACTAATGATGGGATCTTGGACAAGTTACTCATCTTCTCTGGGGCTCAGTTTCCCCATCTATAAATGGAGGTAATAATACCCAATCTACCTCAGAGGACTGTTGAGAAGACTAAATGAGTAAAGTGCTATTAAAAAATGTTTGCTGTCTTAGGCAAAGCAACTTAAAGCTTCCTCATCAGTTAAATGCAGTAACTCCAGGGCACCTGGGTGGCTCAGTTGGTTAAGTCTCTGACTCTTGATTTCAATTCAGGTCATGACCTCAGGGTTGTGTTTTGAGGGTGGTGGGATCCAGCCCCATATCACATTGGGCTCTGCGCTCTGCGGGGAGTCTGCTTGAGACTCTCTCCCTCAGCCCGTCCCCACCACCACTCTTGTGTGCACATGCTTTCTCTCTCTAAATACATAAAATCTTTAAAAAATAATAAAATAATGGGGTAACTCCTTCTTCATAGGATTATTTGAAAATTAACAAGCTGAGCCTATAAGAAACCTATCTGAGTGGCCTGGTAAGAGCCAACACCACATACCCGATTGATGCTTGGTGCTCAACGGTAAGCTTTACATAGGATATCACCTTTAATTTTCATAGCAACTCCATGAAATTGCTAACATTCACTTGCATTTTATTCACTCAGATAAAATCAAGGTGAAAGGTAAGTAACTTGCCTTAGATCAGAAAGTGAGCAAATGGCTGAGCCTTGAGCTGTAAGCATAAGTTAAATGCCTTTAACTCAGGATTGTTAATTGGCACCTGGCTGAAATGAGTTTTTTTTTTTTTAAGATTTTATTTATTTCCTTGACACAGAGAGAGAGAGAGAGAGATCACAAGTAGGCAGAGAGGCAGGCAGAGAGAGAGGGGGGAAGCAGGCTCTCTGCTGAACAGAGAGCCCGATGTGGGGCTCGATCCCAGGACCCTGGGATCATGACCTGAGCCGAAGGCAGAGGCTTAACCCACTGAGCCACCCAGGCGCCCCTGAAATGACAGTTTTAAAAGACATTTCCAGTCAACTGCACTGAATGTTAAAGACAACAGGGAATGATTCTTAATTCTGTAAAATGTAATGATGGTATTGCGGTTTCCTGGAGGAGTAGCCTCATCTTGTGGGAAGTAAGCTCAAGTATTCAGAGATACGACATTCTGACGTCTCATTTCTTTGAAATGGTTCGGTAAAAATGTTTTTTTTTTTTAATGGAAGACCTTTCAACATTAGGAAAAACATGACTAAAAACACGATTAAAAGTCCATTCTCAGCAAGATATGTCTTACAGAGAAGCATTTATGAGAGGGACAGAATAGCTACATGGTAGGCTGATGTCTTCTGCGTTAAGCTCACTTGAGAAGGGTTTCTTCATTTTGTCAACAAATTTCCAAATCATTCAAGACACAGACAAAATGCACACGATCAAAAAAATTTTTTCCACTTTTTTGAACAAAAGATTCTTTTCAACAGTTTGCTGATGCTTCTTACTTTTAAATTATTTTTTAAAAATCTGTAGAAATGTAAATCTTAACATGGATTTGTAGCTGGAGTGGTATCAGAGGAGAAAGTTCAGTATTTTTTCTTTTTTTTAAAGATTTTATTTATTTATTTGACAGAAAGAGACACAGTGAGAGAGGGAACACAAGCAGGGGGGTAGGAGAGGGAGAAACAGGCTTCCCGCTGAGCAGGGAGCCTGATGCGGGGCTCAATCCCAGGACTCTGGGATCATGACCCAAGCCAAAGGCAGACACCTAACCACTGAGCCACCCAGTCACCCCTCCCCCGAGAAGTTTTAAATCGACATAGAAAAGAGCATGAGAAGACAAAACATTATTTTTTAAAATTAGGCACAATCTTGACAGTTGCGAGATTCTAACTTACTGTACTGACGCTAAACATATTTGTTATATATCTGTACCATTTAATAAAAACCTTAAATATATATTAATAAAAACCTTAAATAAGTATATAATTTCTATCAAGAAAATCTATTTTAGGGGCACCTGGGTAGCTCAGTGGGTTAAAGCCTCTGCCTTCAGCTCAGGTCATGATCTCAGGGTCCTGGGATCAAGCCCGGCATCAGGCTCTCTGCTCAGTGGAGAGCCTGCTTCCTCCTCTCTCTCTCTCTGCCTGCCTCTCTGCCTACTTATGATCTCTGTCAAATAAACAAATAAAATCTTAAAAAAAAAATCTATTTTACCTAATACATAACTATTTCTCCCATAAGTCTCCCATTTGAGGTCACCAAATTGCTTTATTGTAATACACCTTGTCTACTTTCAAAAGGTATCTGTAGGACCTCAAACATAAAGCCATTAGAAAAGAAAATGAAAGATCAAAATTCTTACTAGAGGGGTAAATAAATCTAGCAAAAAGCTAGACTAACTATGACTACTGTATTCAAGCAATAATTTTAGCTCTGAGCTTCCAGTGGTTGCAAAAAAACCCCCAACAACAAAAAAGGCAATTACAGCAAGTCCTGCAACCCAGAGAGAAACCTTCTTCCAGGCA
The DNA here is from genome assembly GCA_003697995.1 of Taxidea taxus jeffersonii. Lineage (NCBI taxonomy): Eukaryota > Metazoa > Chordata > Mammalia > Carnivora > Mustelidae > Taxidea > Taxidea taxus. The sequence continues at coordinate 46,201 of ML092967.1, read as the reverse complement.
ATAACATTTAAAAGGAATTTTTCAGATGGGTCATTACATAAGAACTTGAACAATACAATGAACAGTGTCCACAAATGGCAGTTTACAGCCCCTTCGGCCCGTGTTCTTAGGGGCTTATGTTTCATGTCTCATGCCAAGGTCATTGCATTAAAAGTAATCCCAGGAAGGCCATTTCTGCACTGGGCTAAGGCGCTACGGCTTTCTGATTCTCTAACTGAAACCAGAACCTGTCCTCAAATACCCATTGTCTCAACTGGGCTTCTGACAGCAGTGGAGGCAGCCAGTTCCATGCTGAATTGCTCTGAAAACATGAAATGAGACATAGTCATTTCTTGCTGGTGATTCCCACCCCAAATCCCTTTGCTTTGGCTATCAGATTGGGTAGGTGCAAAGCTGACATGCTATGGTGAAAAGGGAGAGGCCAGGCCAGTATTCCCAAGGGATGGAGCCAAGGAACCCAAAGCAGGGCGAATGGAACTAATCCCCAACAAGAATCCCGAAGTTCAGATGGAGGCAACTGTCCCTCCCTGCTACTACTGCTATTTGTGTGTGCCTGGACAGAGGAAGACCTATAAACACTTGTCTATTAGTCAAGTTGGTATGGGGGCAAGGCCCAGCAGCATATTTCTTCCCCGCAAGAGCAACTTTTTTTTTTTTTTTTTCATTTTACCCTTTCAAGATACAGCCTATGAAAGCAAAGCAAAATATTTGAAAAGACCAGCACAGGTGGTAGGACTGCAGCAACAGGCACACCAGGCAGGATGCTCTCCAGGTGCGGGTGTCTGGCAGATCAGAGGTTACTGCAGTCAAAGATCCCCAAAGGAAGGAAATTCTCTTTCCCATACACCCCCCTCAACACCCTCTCCTGCCCAGCCTGGCAACAGCAGATGCCAAAGGATAAAGGGGCATTTAAAAAAAAAAAAAAAAGTGAAGTAGATTCTTAAGAGCAGAGCACAGCATTCTGTCACCTGCTGCAAGAAAAGCCCTCCCTGTCACCCAGCCCTGAGTCACTTCCCCTCTCTGCGTTGACTGTCAATGCTGGCAGGGGCAAAAGACCCCGGGCCTCTCCAGCGCATACACGCAGCCCCCACGACCCCACAAACCCGCTCTCTGGGCCTCTCCCCAGGGTGTGTCCCAGCGGCTACCAACCGGCTCTTTTGCGTCCAAGCCAGTGCCACTGCTACCTTAGCTAATGGCAGCTCTGAATGAAAGGAGCCGAGGCAGGCTCCGGATTTATGAATGTGCAGGGGAGGAGGGGAGGGATATCATGTGACAATAAAGGAGAGCGTCTTATTCACAAAAAAAAAAAGAAAAAGAAAAAAGAAAAGAAAAAAAAAGTGGTTGGTGGAGGGCACAGCCACTGAGCAGCGGCGTGGGTCGCCGTGCGGTGACCACTCGGACCCGAAGCCGACGCCGACATCCTCAGGCGACGGGCCCAGGAGCCCTACCTCCGCTGCTCCCCCGATTGGAAACGCCTCGGGCGGGGGTGGGAGAAAGCCAAACCCCCCATTCCGCGACAGCAAGGCTGGAGGAAGCCTCACCTTGGCCCGGGGCGGGAAACCGCCTCGACGCCCCGGAGGGCGGCGGGTCACGCCGGAGCCCCTCCAGCGGAGCGCCCCGAGCATTGTTCCCCTCGGGCCCGCGGACCGGGCACGCAGGCCTGTGCATGCGCGCACACACACTCGCACACAGATACATACATTTACACACACACACACACATATACACACACTGGCCCGCAGCACATTGCCCCGCACGCTCCTGCCCGCCCCCGCAGCACACGACTCGGATCCGCCCCCGAGCAGCCCCGATCCCGCGGGGCGCCTATCCCGAGCTCAAAAGCGCGTGCACACACGCTCACACGCGCCGCCAGACCCCTCCGGCGGCTCCCGCACGGCGACATGCCTGGGGATCCCCGCTCACGCAGACCCCAGCGCAGCCCGCGCCCAGTCCTCCCCTGGCTCCGCCGTGTTTTTTATGAATGAAAATGTGGTATGCAAATGAGAGCGATTCAAGAAAACGAAATGGCGGAGCCTGGGCCCCAGTGGGCTCCCTAAGGGCCCCGGGGGCGAGCGGCCGGGCAGGAGTCACAGAGTCACTACGTGAAAATCCATCGACCCCAGGAAGCGGGAGCGGGGGTGTCAGGTCTTTTGCGCCCGCCACAGAAGATTTCGGGGGGGGGTGTTTGCGAGTTCCCGGAGGGGGAGCGGGGACCGCCCCGAGGTCACCCGCGCGCCCTTGGCCCCCGCCACGGCCACCAGCCCGCCGACTCAAGGCGCGTCCCCGCCGGCCCTAGGCAGTCTTTGCCCCCTACTCACTTCAACAACGCGGGGGGAAATCTCGCAGCCCAAAGCCCACAGGCCGGCTAGTAGCTGCACCCCACGCCAAGTTCACCCAAGCAGCGTCCCTGCCTGCGTCCTCAGCCCCGGCTCCCTCGCTACCCCCGCGGGGCACCCTCGTCCCACCCCGCGGCCAAACTTACTCGTCCGGGTGTGTTTCTTCGGTCATTTTCCTGTTCACCTAGACGCCTGTCCCGCGGCGGGCAGCTTTGCTCCCTTCATCTTCCTGTCCGCTCACCCCCCTTCTTCACATCTCCGGAGATCGCCTGATTTGGTTGGGGAGGGGGAGCGGCGAGAGATGAAGGGGCGCCGCAGAAGGGAGAAGGGGAAGCGGGGCGATAGGAGCGCGGGTGAGGTTTGGGGAAGGGGTGCAAAGGCAAGCTGCGGGAGGAGTGAGCGCAGCAGCACCCGGGGCTCCGCAGGAGGGGCTCCGGGGGCTCGGCAGCGAGCAGAGGGGGAGAGATTTGGGCAGGGGACGGCGGTGGGGGAGAGGAGGAGAAAAACAAGCGCGCCGTGGAGCCGCTGAGACTGCTGAGAGGAGGAGGAGAGAAGGGCCAGCCGCGGGTGGGGGCTCGGTCCGGGGTCGCCCCCGGGGGCCGGGCCAATCAGGGTTCCGGGGAGCGGTCGGCGGCCGGGGGAGGTGCGCCTGGGAGGCGGTGCAGGGCGCCCGGTCCGAGCCCCATCTCTCGACTCCACCGATTTACTCCATATTGGATTCTCACCGCCGCCAACAGGAGGAGGAAGTAGGGCGGAAGCGATGACGTCTTCCCAGCGGCCAGAGGTGGTGGAGTGCAAAAAGCTTCCTACTTGCGACCGAAAGGGGAAAAAAAAAAAAGGGGGGGGGGGAGGAAAAAAAAAAAAAAAACTTTGTTCCCGCCTACTGAGCATGCCCGGCTTCCTTTCCCCCTCCCTCCTGGCTTCCACTCCCGGAGGAGCAGCGGAGCGGAGTTGTTTGTGCCGCGTCTGTCTGGCTCCGGATCCTTTTTCGTTATCGCTCCGGGTTTTAAGAAGCCCGAGAGGAGGGAGGAGGCGGGAGCCGGGGACTCGCTCACATCTGGCTCCAGTTTGGTTCCCTCCCTCCATCCAAACCCCTGGATTAAAAATGGTAGGGGGCGGGGGCGGGGACGTGGAGTTGAAGAGAGGCCCAGAGGGGTGCTTGGACTCAGAGGACCTAACTACCCTCCACAGTGGAACGGGAGGGTGGGGACGGCACAGGTGTTTTTGCCAAGGTTCTGAATGGCAGAGCTTTTCAATTTCTCATGAATCTTGTGATTTTTTTTGTCTTGCTATCGGAGTGGGTATTTTTGAGGAAACATTATTTGTACATTAAAAAAAAAAAGGCAAATCCAACACAGCCCAGAAACGTTTGCATTTCAGTAGAAATGATGGACTTCTTCGGGTTAAAAGGTAAGCTCAAATACATTTTAAAAATTATTTAGTAAACCTCTCTCTTGTTGGAGGATGGTCCTTATCCCAGGCCCTTGAAGGCCATAGTTAGTGGGCCAGAGGTTACCAGCCTAATGGGCCTTGGCACAGATGAGGAATTTCTGGATCCCCCCTCCTCCTACCCTTTGTCTTTAAATGATTTTTCTTTCTTGGCCCTGGGACCACGGGCTGAATGGGCCCATGCTCTCCAAACCAGCATTGTCTGGTAGTGGATAAGGCTGGCTTCCTTGGCATGCAACCTGTGCCGTTGCACAGGCATCTTTACTTGGTTTGATGTTCTGCTGTTGCAGTTTTGAGATTTTTTATAGTGTTGGAACAAGGAACTCCACACATTTACTTTACATAGCGATTCAGTATTTCCTTTGGGGGGGGGGGTCTTGCTAGAAAGCAAGAGGTAGTCCCTGCCCCTTCCTGCTCTGCAAGCACAGTACACTTTCCACCCTACTGAATGTGCCAAGAGAATATGCAGAGATTTTAACCAAATAGCAGCCATTGAACAAATTAAGAGACTAAATATATGCCTCAAATGTAGTACACCTACAGGGTATATGTATGCATTTGGAGAGCCACAAGTGTTCCAAAGATAGTAACAGTATCACCTTGAGTCAAGGAGAAACTAGTGGTTTACCATAGGCTTCATGCCTATCATAACCATGATCTTTGTGGACATGGATTAGGGTTCACCCACCTTTGATGCTGAGTGCTGGTGTGTAGTGCTGAAAAGGTAACTAGGCAAGGGAGGAACACCTGGGTTTGTTTGTTTGTTTTCCTAGCAGCCCTAAGACCTTGAGTGAGACTTTTAGCAATTCTTCAGTTTCTTTATAAAACAGGGATAACAAAGACAATCTTGTCTTTCTCAGATTTTAAGGCCATTGAGAGGCTATGAGAAAGCACCGAACAAAGGAGCATCTCATTGTTTTCTAAATCCCCATAAGGCTAAGGCATCTGTCCTGTTCTCACCTTTGGTCATTGCTTTTCTCCTGGAGGTGCTGAAAGAAATCCCACTTAGTCATTCCTGAACTTCCAGGAACAGATATTTGTCCATGTCAAAATTTTCCATCCAATGGGCATCGCTATGGCTCCACCCTCCAGTTTCAGAGTGTCCAAATGGCAAGGTGGCAGGTGAGAGGATTGTAAGTTTCTGCAGGTAGGCAAGTAAATCCGTGTCATCAGCACTCATTCATCCAGCTCCCTGCTAAGAGCAGTGAATGGCCCAGACGGCAAACCGGGCAGCCAGAGAAGCAAATAAAAACATTCTAAAGTCCAGGTGTCACCAGCTCCCCACTTGGATGTCCTGATGCCAAATTCCAGCAGGTCCTTAGGTTCTCTAAGCCTTGGATACAACACCTATGGGGTCAGGATAATACCCTCAACATACGGTCGCTGGGAAAAATAAACGGCTACAGTGAACGTATGGTGTTAAGCAGCACACTGCGAATAGATGAATGGCAACCCTTTCTCCTCTCTAGCCAGTTGTATTACTAAATGCCACCCTCCTTCACTCACGTTCCTTCATGTTCCTTTAAAGAAATCCTTCCAGTTCTCTTCAGCCTCGTTCAACACCCAAAAGGGGCTTTTTAATGTCAATGTTCTTAGCAGGTCTTTTGGCCTTCCCCATCAATTACTGCGACTCCTGCAGCTCCATAGAATAAATGGCGATATGGGGCGAATAACTCAGATATGTTTTTGATCTGAACATCAGGGTTTTTATCGAAGTCTACTGAATTGTTACCAGAATAGCGGGTATCACGCATTTAGGGCTTTAATTTAATGACATTACCGAACGATCTAAATGCCCACATCCGTGTTTCTCCCCCACAACCAGAAAAACAGGGGGCGGGTAGCTCTGAACACGATCGATTCAAGGATGATGACTCTTACTGAAACCTTACAGCTTCAAAAGTAGAATCGATCTTCTCACAACTTCACGCACTCCCAGCGGAGCCCCCAGCAGAATCCCCGCCTACCCGCCCCTCCAGCGGGAGTCCGGGGCGGAGAAGCACCCCCCCACCCCGGGTCCTTCCGCCGGCCGCCTGGAAAGCCCGGAGTGCGGAACCGGAGCGACCCTCGGCCGCCACGGAACGGGCATGCTCAGTAGACTGGCAGGTCTGTTTTCACTCGGAAACCGGCCGCAGCCCCCGCTCCCTACCGCCCCGCACGGGCGCCGGGAGAAGCGGACATTTTATCTTTCTCGGCAGTCGGTTCTCTTTCGTGTTCTTTGCCCCTTCCCTGCGTCCTTCCACCTCATTTGGGTCAGCAGGGGCCGCAAGTGTAGATCTCCCTGCGGTGCGTTTGGGAGTGGGATCTGGTAAACCACTCCCCCCGGCCCCCACGGGGGCGCGCGCGCAGAGCAGGGGTGTTTTGGGGGAGGACTCAGCTGTGCACTAAGATTCGTGCTGCGCGGCCACGCCGGCCGAACCCCCCACTGCCTGGGTGCCCTCGCTCCCCGCCCCGCAAGGCGCGCGCAGCTGCGCCCAGGCCTGTCCTCACCTCACCCCCATTCTGCCCCTTCCGTATTTCTCAATGACCGGCGGAGGACACTTCCGACGGGGGAGGGAGCCGGTATCATTAGCGCTAGGTTTATCAGTTCCTTCCGGTCTGCCCAGAGCCCAGCCCTGCGTGCCGCTCGGCAGCGCCTCGGCGTCCCGGTGCCTTTATTATGTTTAAGTAAGCGGCCGTGTGTGCCAAGTGAGTTTGTAGCCCAGCTGTCTCTCCCAAGACCGGCCGACGGGAATGGAAACCCAAGCTCTCGTAATAAAGGGGATGATGCAAACTTAGAAACTGACCCGGCGCCCGGGAATGGTGCCCCCCGCCCCCCTCCCGGCGGCGCGGGGCGTCCCAGTCGGGGCATGAATGGCTGGAGCCAGATTGCATAATCTACGTGGTATAAATAGCCGGCGGGCGGGCCGCTGACGCGCTCGCTGGTACCGTTATCATGCCGTACTTCATGCCCCGATGCAGCTCACTCCCAGCTCATTTTCCCTTTCTGCTGAGCTGCTGGGATTTTAAGTAGCGGAGATGAAAGGCTCTTGTCCCTGCCTCCTCCTCCCTTGAGGTCCTGTTATGAATGAAACGCCAACCTCGCTGCTTTCCGAGGTGCCCCACTTCAGGTAGGAGGCAGGCTCAATGTCAAGTGCAGCGGTCCACCTAAACGTGTGTGTGTGTGTGTGTGTGTGCGCGCGCGCGCGCGCGCGCGAGGGGAGGGAGAGAAAGCAAGTAGGAATGAGTGACGGGGCTGGGAAACCTTCTGGTCGAGAAAATGTAACCGCTTAGGGTTAGCCTCTGGAGTTTCAGTTTACACCTCTACCAGCCTCAGCCAATTTCAGAGCGGATTGTTCGAAGGGTCTTCCGACTGTGGCTACTCCCTCTCCCAACATAGGCCGCCGCCTCTTTAGAAGTGCTGTTTCATTCGGAAGAGCTGGTTCCCTCTCCCCTCGGAGGCAGCAGACATCCATGACTGTAAGAGCCCTGGGGACTTTTGAGGTTCGGGAGAAAGGCTAGTGAAAGAGTCAGTTTAGCCATTTTCTAGTTCTAGAACCCTTAGAAGACTCAGCTATGTCCAAAGCGGAGGAAGTATAAAAACTTATTCTTTGCAACAAATATTTCATAAGTATGTGGTCATTTTAAAAACGAAAGTATGCCCAGGCACAGGGTTTTCCCCCCTTCTCTTAAACAAGTTTGAACGTATTTTCTCAAAGTAAAAATGACCAGTTCTTTGCCTACGGGTTTCTGGCCTATGAAAGGCAATAAATAGGCTCATTATTTTTCAAATTGCATGTCCATTACTCCAATCTGCACTCAAAAGTGTGGGTACTCTGTGAGGCAATAGGAATACGGAGGTGAATGAACCCAGGTCAAGTGGGGCAACAGGCCTGTGAAGAAAACTTTAGGGCAACGGGGTACTGCTCTAAAACCCCGAGTAAGCCGGTAGAGAAGGCAGAGCTCCAAGAAAGGAAGGCTTTGGAGGAAGGAGTGTTTGAGCTGGATCTTGAGGGAGGATGAGAGTGTTGATTTGATAAATGGGAATAGGGGACTCTGGAATAGCCCAATGAACACAAAGGCCTTGAGGTGGGAAACAGTGTAGGGAGAGTGTGGGAGTGACAAGCCCTAGAAGGAGACCACATAGGCGGTGCTGAAGGACCTTCCACTATCCTGAAGTCAAAGAACCTTTGTATCAGTTCACAGCTGATCTTTGTCAGTCCCAGTTCCTTGCAGTGGTGCCATAGTTATGCAAATGTGGGGCAAGTGGACATTCATTGTTCTGGGTTTTAGGGCATAAAACCACATTCACAAACTGATAGCCCCTGGGCCACAAAAGGTCCCAGACAAGTTTTGTTTTGCCTGCTTAAAATCAATCAATCAATCAAATCTAACAGTTTAAAATCAGAATATTTCACATAAAAATCAAGATTTGGGGCTCCTGAAAAAACTCCAAAGATGTGGTAACGGCGAATGCCAAATCCTGCTTGGTAACAATTGATTGTTTTGGTGGGCCACTGCCTTGTCTGTCTGTCAGGCTTCTGGCTCCTATAAGCATTTGTGTTTTTGACCTCTATGTGAACCTTTTATGACTGGATCAAAGCCACTTTCTGAGACCCCAGGTAAGCATAACTTGTCACTGGGTACAGCAGTTTGCATGAGGAGCCCTGGGCCTCTTGGGGAGGAAAGATACCAATTCCCAATCTCCTGCCCCAAGACTCTGTGTTGGGAAAATAGATGAATCTTAGTGCCTTTAATGGTGATTAGGGTGACAGGTGGGGAAGGGGAGGAGGGTTTAGTTCCCAAAGATGGAGAGACACACTGACAGTTGCCACCACTCAACTTTGAGATTGAGGAATACACTGAGGCCAGCACAAAGAAGAGCTGAATCTAGAGACAGTTCCTTGGGGACATCATTTGAACAACTGGATTCAGTCTTGCCAGAAACTTGAGGATGATCTGGACTTTTAAGATCAAATTAGGTTTCTGTAACTTACAGCCAAAAAAACTCTTAACTACCAAAATAGAAAGCCATATTTTAGATTGTGAAAAAGATTGAGAGGAAATAAGGAATGGAACAGAAGGGGAATTTAGAATGTGTGTTTGCAATTTAACACAGGGACATCTGGGGTCAATGCCAGGGAATTTTGTAGAAATTCTGATTTTATAGAACGAACTTCACCCAGGAAGTTAATCAACACTGTATGAGTTATAGGGACATCTCCTTTTTTTTTTTTTTTTATAATTTTTAAAAAGATTTTATTTATTTATTTGTCAGAGAGAAAGGGAGAGAGAGCAAGCCAGCTCAGGCAGACAGAGTGGCAGGCAGAGGCAGAGGGAGAAGCAGGTTCCCTGCTGAGCAAGTAGCCGGATGTGGGACTCCATCCCAGGACGCTGGGATCATGACCTGAGCCGAAGGCAGCCGCTTAACCAACTGAGCCACCCAGGCGTCCCAGGACATCTCTTCTTGATGTCACCCTCCTACCATCACCACCATAACTCCCATTTCCCATTTCCTTACTCTTTTCATCAGGCCTCATTTTTCCTACTTTTATTCTCCACCCTCTTTCTTCTGTGAAGACCATAACTGAGAAAGGAAGCTTTAATAATGAAAGAGAATTAAAAAAAAAAAAAGAATCAGCGCCTTTAGAATTAGAACAAAATGAAAAATAGTATGTTTGTGGCAACTCTGTCTCTAATAAACCATTTTACCAAGTTTTGGGGAATGGATAAAGAGAGATAAAGAGAAAAGAGGAAAACAAAATTCAGTAATATATGGTTCCTGTATCAGTTAGCTTTTGCCGTGTAACAGACCACCACAAAATTCTATGGCTTAAAACAATAAACATTTTATTATTTCTCGTGAGTCTCTGGGCTGTTGACTCAGAGGCTCTTTTGGCTTTGGCTAGCTCAGCTGGGGCTGGATGGTCTAGGATGGTCTCTAACCTGGCAATTGGTGGGGTGGTTGATCTACTAGGGCCTGAGGTGGACTGGCCCAGCTCTGCTCCACATGATCTGTTATCCTCCAGCAAGCCAGCCCGATTAGATCATATGGCAGTGGTGGCAGAGTTCCCAATTCAGCATGAGGGCAAACCCCAAAGTGCATGCATTTTTCAAGCCTCTGTTTGTGACACATTTGTTAATATCCCATTAGCCAAAGAAGTCACATGGCCAACCCAGAGTCAAGAGTCAGAGGGTGGGGAAATAGACTCTCTTTTTTTTTTTAAAGAGAGAAAGCAAGCAGAGAAGGAGGGTCAGAGGAAGAGGGAGAGAATCTTAAGTGGATTCCAGGCCCAGCAAAGAGCCTGATGCAGAACTCGATTTCATGACCCTAAGATCATGACCTGAGCCAAAACCAAAAGTCAGACACTTAACCAATGGAGCCACCTAGTTGCCTAGACTCTCCTTCTCGATAAGAAGAACAGCACAATCATATGGTAAGGGAGGCGCACACAAAGATGAGAGTCACTTGTAATAATTTTTAAAACCTACTTAGGTCACTACCCCAAGTTTCACAGTTAGGAAAGGATATTAGGATATTTATAATAATAATATACATTGATCACATGTATAAATATTGTATATTTGTAATATAAATATATGATACATATAAAATATACGTGTTTAAGTATATAAATATATGAATCATTTTTATGTAAGTATCAGTATATATTTATATATGGATCATATTTTTTAAAAATGTTTAAAGATTTTATTTATTTGGGAGAGAGAGAGAGAGAGCACGATTGGGGGGAAGGGCAGAAGGGGAAGGAGACTCCCTGCTGAGCAGGAAGCCCAAGGTGGGGTTCAGTCCCAGGACCCCGGGATTATGACCTGAGCCAAAGGCAGATGCTTAACTGACTAAATGACCCATGTGCCCCTAGGTTACTATTTATATATAGGAGTACTCTTGATAGAATTAACTTCCACCTTTCCACTCACTGATTTATGACCAGGTAACTAAAGTTGCTTAATGTTTAGTAGATATGTGCAAGCTATAAAACTCTTCTCTGTAATTTAATGAGTAAAGAAAGAGACCTTATGAACTTACTATGCTTGTCCTTCTTTCTCAGCATGAAAATCCTGTCTCTGATATGCCTTGCCTCTTAAAATAGGTATATTCCTAAAGAGATCTGGGCAAATTCAAATTCAAATTTATAAACCAAAACACATCTAAAAAATACCAAGGAAACTTAACTAAGTTTGCCACAGATTGAATAATTTAGAAAAGCAAATAACCATCCCCTAATTTGTTCATTCTATTAAATCAGACTTTATACACAATTTGAGATTAGTTATAGCAAGGCATGCTTGTATACTTTTTTTATGGTGGCAGAGGAGGTGCTCTCGGTGGTGCAGGAGAGGATGATGGTCACGATGATGAAGGTGTTGAGAAGCAGTCATGCTGCTGGTGATAATGGAGGTGGTGAGAGGGGACCAGGAGGAGCGAAGTGGTGATGGCAGTGTTCAAGGTGATGGAAAGATCAGAAATAGAAGCTGGGAGTTTGCTGCCAGAGTGTCTCTGTGGCCCTCTCACCTGATCCCAGACATACAGACCTCTGGGCAAATACATTGCAGAAAAGAATAGAAGAATACTATGTCAGAGAAAAGAAGAAAAGCGAATACGTTGTAGGGTAAGCTGCCCTGTAGGCCAGGCAATTTCCCACAGTAGCAGGAGGGCCAACCAAGTCCTCTTCCTCCTGGCCTCCCTTGGGTATCCCTTCCTCCAGGGAGGTTCTCTCACCTCCCCTCACTGGGACTCAGTGCTCCAATGTATGGCCTCATCTTCCTCTGTCCTAGGCTTTTTTTACACAGTATGTGATTGTGTATCTACTTATCTATATTACCTTCACACTAGATGGTAAGCTCACTGATAGTGGACACTACTTTTTATTCTCTCTTATTCAATCTAGAGTCACTATGGCACATAGTAAGTCTCCTGTAATACTTACTGATTAAATGAATGACAGGCACTATGACTTACCTTCTTTCCTTCCCTCTAAAAGTACATTTGTCCCATGACATCAGAGAAAGTACCCTTTGGAATAACTTTCCATGTGTCACCGACCCAACTTGCTGGTGTCAGATAAGGGGCTGGGAAAGTCCACAGTTGAATAGCAGCATAAAATCCTAGAGTAGTAGAGTTCAAAGGACATTTTAAAGAACCACCTGTTTTAAGATGAGGAAGCTGGGATAGGTAAGCCCAGATAAGCCAAGTGACTTCATTAAGACCACATAGATAATCAGGATCACATCTAAAACCATAAGTCAGAAAATCAAAGTCCAAGTTCAGTAACTAAGGTACTCTTGTTGGATTCCTACCATATGTACCCTTGGCACTTCTAATTATGCTCATGAGAAGCAATTTAGCTTATCAATATTGTAGCTCATTCATGAAAGAGAAAATGAAAACTTGTTTTTAGCTTTCCAAAGTCTACTCGGGAAAAATATTAAATATATATATTTATATATATTTTATATATGCATATATTATATATATTTATGTATGTGTATATATATACATATATATGTAATCTTGCATCATGGTTCACATTAAATTCTACTAGACACTGTTGGTCTAGGGAAATAATGGAAATTTCTTTCTCCCTTCTTTGTTGGGGGGGGCTCTGGTTTTTTCTTTGAACTACAGTTTTTTTTACCCTATTTTTCCTTACACTGAGCCGTCACAACATAGCCAATAAAATGTATGAAGATGTCTTCTAGGGAAATTCAATTCTGGGAAACATTTGAATCCCTGGCAAAAAGAGAGATGGGCTAGCCTCAACAATCAGACAAGAAAAAGAAATTAAGGGCATCCAAATCGGCAAAGAAGTCAAACTCTCACTCTTTGCAGATGATATGATACTTTATGTGGAAAACCCAAAAGACTCCACTCCAAAACTGCTAGAACTCATACAGGAATTCAGCAAAATAGCAGGATATAAAATCAACGCACAGAAATCAGTTGTATTTCTACACACCAACAGCGAGACAGAAGAAAGAAATTAAGGAATCAATCCCATTTACAATTGCACCCAAAACCATAAGATACCTAGGAATAAATCTAACCAACGGGGCAAAGAATCTGTACTCAGAAAACTGTAAAGTACTTATGAAAGAAATTGAGGAAGACACAAAGAAATGGAAAAACATTTCCATGCTCATGGATTGGAAGAACAAATACTGTGAAAATGTCTATGCTACCTAAAGCAATCTACGTGTTTAATGCAATCCCTATCAAAATACCATCCATTTTTTTCAAAGAAATGAAACAAATAACCCTAAAATTTATATGGAACCAGAAAAGACCCTTATCTGCCCCAATAGCCAGAGGAATGTTGAAAAAGAAAACCAAAGTTGGTGGCATCACAATTCCAGACTTCAAGCTCTATTACAAAGCTCTAATCATCAAGACAGTATGGTACTGGCACAAAAAAAGACACATAGATCAATGGAACAGAATAGAAAGCCCAGAAATGGACCCTCAACTCTATGGTCAACTAATCTTCGACAAAGCAGGAAAGAATATCCAATGGAAAAAAGACAGCCTCTTCAACAAATGGTGTTGGGAAAATTGGACAGCCACATGCAGAAAAATGAAATTGGACCATTTCCTTACACCACACACGAAAATAGACTCAAAATGGATGAAGGACCTCAACATGAGAAAGGAATCCATCAAAATCCTTGAGGAGAACACAGGCAGCAACCTCTTCGACCTCAGCCGCAGCAACTTCTTCCTAGGAACAACGCCAAAGGCAAGGGAAGCAAGGGAAAAATGAACTATTGGGATTTCATTAGGATCAAAAGCTTTTGCACAGCAAAGGAAACAGTCAACAAAACCAAAAGACAACTGACAGAATGGGAGAAGATATTTGCTAATGACATATCAGATAAAGGGCTAGTGTCCAAAATCTATAAAGAGCTTAGCAAGCTCAACACCCAAAGAACAAATAATCCAATCAAGAAATGGGCAGAGGACATGAACAGACATTTCTGCAAAGAAGACATCCAGATGGCCAACAGACACATGAAAAAGTGCTCCATATCACTGGGCATCAGGGAAATACAAATCAAAACCACAATGAGATACCACCTCACACCAGTCAGAGTGGCTAAAATGAACAAGTCAGGAAATGACAGATGCTGGCGAGGATGCAGAGAAAGGGGAACCCTCCTACACTGTTGGTGGGAATGCAAGCTGGTGCAACCACTCTGGAAAACAGCATGGAGGTTCCTCAAAAAATTGAAAATAGAGCTACCTTATGACCCAGCAATTGCACTACTGGGTATCTATCCTAAAGATACAAACGTAGTGATCCAAAGGGGCACGTGTACCCGAATGTTTATAGCAGCAATGTCCACAATAGCCAAGTTATGGAAAGAACCTAGATGTCCATCAACAGATGAATGGATAAAGAAGAGGTGGTATATATATACGATGGAATACTATGCAGCCATCAAAAGAAATGAAATCTTACCATTTGCGACGACATGGATGGAACTAGAGCGTATTATGCTTAGCGAAATAAGTCAACTGGAGAAAGACAACTACCACATGATCTCCCTGATATGAGGAAGTGGAGATGCAACGGGGGTGGGGGTTAAGGTGGTAGGAAAAGTAAAAATGAAAGAAGATGGGATCGGGAGGGAGAAAAACCAAAAGAGACTCTTAATGTCCTAAAACAAACTGAGGGGGGTGGGGGGAAGAGGGGTTGGGTGAGGGTGGTGGGGTTACATCATATGTTTAAATAAAGCTTAAATAAAGTAAAAAAAAAAAAAGTATTTATTTATTTGACAGAGATCACAAGTAGGCAGAGAGACAGGCAGAGACAGAGGAGGAAGCAGGCTCCCTGCTGAGCAGAGAGCCCGATGTGGGGCTCAATCCCAGGACCCTGGGATCATGACCTGAGCTGAAGGCAGGGGCTTTAACCCACTGAGCCACCCAGGTGCCCCTAAAATATTTTATTCTTCTGTACCTCTGCTATAACCCATCTAAACTTCTACCTTAGCATCCATAACAAATATTGAAACTATTTGCTCATCTAGCTTTCCTTTTTTTTTTTTTAAGACTTTATTTATTTATTTGACAGACAGTGATCACAAGTAGGCAGAGAGGCAGGCAGAGAGAGAGAAGGGGAAGCAGGCTCCCCACTGAGCAGAGATCCCGATGCTGGCCTCGATCCCAGGACCCTGAGATCATGACCCAAGCCAAAGGCAGAGGTTTAACCCATTGAGCCACCCAGGTGCCCCTCAACTAGCTTTCTTCACCAACTAAATCATAAATTCCTGGAGGGGATGGGGAAAGCAATGACCAAATTAACCAAGTTCTTTCTATACACATATATCTATATCTATCAGAATGTGTAATGCATGCAAAAGTTTATGGGATGAACAAGAAATATGCCTGTATAGGTTTTTTTGCAGTTTTAATAAATGTTTTGCAGGCAAATTTATACTGTGGTTTGCCTTGAAATTCTCATTTCAAACCATTTAAGATCACAGAATGATTAAGATCACAAAAGAAACAAACATTGCTTTATCACCAACATCATCACAAATCTTTTAATGGTTCTAGGCTTAAAGTTTTGGCCTGAAGTTCTGTTAGTTCTGGACTTGAATTTGAACCATTGACATTTTACCCAATACTAAACAGCCCAAAGATAAGCAGAAAATCAATCAGATACCCCAATATTTCAATAAACTTGACATTTTGGGTTAGCAGATTTTTAAAAATTCAAGTGGCAGACCAAATGTGTTCATTTTTATCTTAATACTTGCTGTCACACAGCTGTCACATTATAAATATAATATATAATCTACTTTCTTCCTCATTTCCCTTCCCTCCTAAATCTACCATAGTGTAGCTTTTGTCCTCACCAATTCACACAAGTTGTTCCTTGGCTAGGTCACTTCATTTGATTGCTAAATCTGACAGTCTTTCTTCAGTATTGATTTGTCACCTAACATAGCTGACCACTTCCACCTTCTTAAAACTCTTCCTCAAGTGGCTTCCATAACCCCAGCTTCTAGTTCCTCTTTACCTCTTCTTATTTGTGTATTCAGCAAAAATGTTACTGAGTACCAGTATAAAGTGTTATAGTAATAATATTCATAAAGCTGGTGTTTACTGAGTGCTTACCAAGAATTAGGCAATGTTTAAAAATTTTAAACACCGGGACACCTGGGTGGCTCAGTGGGTTAAGCCTATGCCTTCGGCTCAGGTCATGATCTCAGGGTCCTGGGATCGAGCCCTGCATCAGGCTCCCTGCTTCCCCCTCCCCTCTCTGCCTGCCTCTCTGCCTACTTGTGATCTCTGTCTGTCAAATAAATAAATAAAATCTTAAAAAAAAAATTCGGACAGAGCAAGAATTTTTGTCTGTTTTGGTACACAATAGATGGTAAATATTTGGTAAATGAATACTATCCCTGTAAGAAAGGAACCCTTCTGATCTCCATTTTACAAATAAGGAAATGGAAGCACAAGGGTTAAATAACTTGCCCAAAGTCACCAACTGCTATGTATCAAATCCAGGATTTAAGTGCACGCAGTCTTGTATCACAGCCTGTACTCTTTGTCACTACCCTGTGCCGCTGGGGCACAGAGAAGGTCTGCCGGGAATCTCACTGGAATCTGGAGAAGTTATTTTATTATTTATATATTTATTATTTTTTATAGATGTTATTTATTTATTTGACAGACAGAGATCGTAAGTAGGCTGAGAGGCAGGCAGAGAGAGAGAGAAAGGGAAGCACGCTCCCTGCCGAGCAGAGAGCCTGATGCGGGGCTCGATCCCAGGACCCTGGGATCATGACCTGAGCCGAAGGCAGGAGAAGTTATTTTAACTGAATCTTGAAGAATGAAGAATTCACCAGGGAAGAGAAGAGGGAGAGGCTTCCCGTTCTAGAATGTAGAAATTGCAGGTACACAAAAACAGGGAACTGATGCAAAATGGCATTATGGGCAAATTGGCAACAAAGGAAGATTGTTGCTCAGGAATGCATTCACTTTTCAGTAATTCACATGCCTGGACACAGGCTTTGAGGTGAGAAGTGGTGTAGATGAGGCTAAAAAACATGCTAGGGGCCTTGGGTGACATGTGAACAAATTTGGATTTTAACTTGGTGGCAGATGGGCTACTGAAGTGTTTTCAGCATGAGAAGGAATGACCATATTTGCATTTTAGGTCAATTTTTAAAGTTACATTTTATTTTAAAATTAGATGACATAAGCATATTGTACAACATTTAAAAGCTTGGAAAGGTCATGCTCCTGCCTGCCTCCAGCCATCCAGTTCCCTGTCCCAGAACCACACATTGTTTGCAGTTAGAAAGACTTCCACTTAACAGCAGGAAGAGGGGATTGGGTCAGGGTGAACTGGATGTCTTATTAATTAATTTAACTTAATTAGTAGAATTATTAGTAAATTAATTTGAATTTCCTCCTTAGGGTAGACGATAAGGTTGAGAAAGACTACCTTATACCTTTATAAATGGCTCGTCATTAAGTCCTCTTCAAAGGACTCAAGTTGAGTATGCATGTTTCTGCCCATGTGCCTAACTGATAATGGATGGTGAAACTAGGATGGAGAATAATTGCCCACATGGTACATAATCATACAGAAAAGGCCATATACCATCTTGGTAACAAGGATAGACAGCTTACACTAGAATCCTGGCTTTGCCATTTACTGGCTGTGTGACTTTACCCTCTCTGTGCCTCTCTGCAAAATGGGGATAAGAATGGTACTTATCTCCTAGTGGTTGTGAGGATGTCACTTAATGTGTGTTTTTCGCTAATTGCTCAGACTCCTCATAATAAGAGCCTTAAAGGACAAGGGAGTTTTGCAAGAGGGTGCAGGAGGAAAGGTTTAGAAATAGAATTAAGGAATGTGGAAGTTTGTCAACAGCACTTCCCATGATCATGGGTTATGGGGCATGAGAAAATCAGTAGCATCCTTTTTAGAATTCAGCAAGGAAAGTTCCTTAGGGAATATGTTTACTTTGCTGTCGGGCAAGGCAGGAGCTAGGAGGTTAAAGGTGAAAGAAGTTTACAATTGAATGGGGATTCTGAGGCACAAAGAAAAGACCTGAGAGGGCGCCTGGGTGGCTCAGTGGGTTAAAGCCTCTGCCTTGGCTCTGGTCATGATCCCAGCTCCTGGGATTGAGCCTTGCATCCTTGCATCGGGGCTTTTTGCTCAGCAGGGAGCCTGCTTTCTCCTCTCTCTCTGCCTGCCTCTCTGCCTACTTGTGATCTCTATCAAGTAAATAAATAAAATCTTAAAAAAAAAGAAAGAAAAGAAAAGACCTGAGAAAGAGGAGGGCAAAAGAGAGAAAGCCCAGAGCAAGATGGCCAACTGGAGATTAGGGGGAGGAGGAAGAGAAGAGCTGGAGGCAGGGCCACCCTATATGAGAGCTCAGGCTGAGAAAGGCAGGGAGTGGGAAACTATGGTCATATCTAGCCAGCTGCCTATTTTTGAAAAGCCCATGAGCTAAGAACTAAGAACTAAGGCTTTTACATTTTTTTTTTTAAGATTTTATTTATTCGACAGAGAGAGAGATCACAAGTAGGCAGAGAGGCGGGCAGAGAGAGGGGGAAGCAGGCCCCTGCTGAGCAGAGAGTCTGATGTGGGGCTCGATCCCAGGATCCTGAGATCATGACCTGGGCCGAAGGCAGAGGCTTAACCCACTGAGCCAGCCAGGCGCCCCGGCTTTTACATTTTTAAATGATTTTTTTAAATTGGAAGTAAGAATATTTCATGGTACATGAAAATAATGTGAAATTCAATGTCAGTATCCATAAATAAAGTTTTATTTTATCTGGCCATGCTGATTCATTTACGTATTATCCATGGCTGCTTTCACACTACAATGGCAGAGTTGAGTAGTGGCCACAGAGACCAAATGGCCCACACAGCTGACAATATTGACCATCTGGCTTTTATAAAGAAAATTTGCCAGCCCCTGCTCTAGTACATCATTCATAGTCTACTATATGAAGGGCACCCCCAGGAGTTGTGCACCGCGGAGGACCTGGCCCGAGGATCACTCACTTTGGATGGTGATAAAGGATTATAGTTAGGAAAGGCATTGATGGAATTACATGGCCTCAAGGCTCTTTTTGGAATGTGGGTACAATGTTGTTTTATTAAAACAATGCAAAGCTGTAAGCCTGGATTCAAGCCACCTGCTCTTGGCTGGTGAGGAACAAGGTGTGGTAGGCACAACTGGTTGTGCACACAATCTTCACTTCTTCTTTTGTTTCTTACTAACAGAAGCCTGATTTGATCAAGGGGGTTACATGCTCTATTAAAGTTAATCATCTCAAGAAAACTGCTCAAAGAATGATGGAGATAAGTCACAGAAGGACACAGAAGTCAGCTTAAAGGAGCTCCTAATGGCCAGTCTCTAACCATGTGAGCATCAAAAAATGATAGCAGTGGATTATAACCCACTGAATAGAGTAGGAATCTATGAGTCCATACTGAAAAAAATGAAAGGAGGAGGAAAGAAAGTTCTATATGGTAAAAGGCAAACTAATAAATTATAGCATGAATGACAGAATTAGAACATCACCATTTTGTAATCACCATAATATTATTTCAGGCAATATCATCAATGAATGCTAAAACTGGAAGGTGAAAATTTGATGAGAAACATAATATTTATATAGTCTGAGAGCATCTCCCACAGATTCTTATTAATTTAATTTGAAAGGGTAAAATGGTGACTTTGTAGTAGGAAACCTGACCAATACGACCATACCACCTTAACTAAGTGATCAAAATTACTATCATTAGTAATAGGACAAACCAAATTATGTACCTCCTGATATGATGCCCTGGGAAGCATACCATATTATTTCTGTAACAGTCTAGCTAAAAAGACATCACTTGAATCATGAGAAAACACCAAATAATTCCAAATAAAGAAAGGCCTGTGCTATTTAAAGAAAGACAAAGACCTGTGCTATTCAACAATGTCAATGACATGAGACATAAAGACAGTTTGAAGAACTTTCTAGATTAAAGTAGATTAAAAACTGAGAACAATGTGCATGTGTGCAATGCAATGTGTGGTCTTGAAGTGGTTCCTGGACTTAAAAAAGAAGAAAAAAGGGACGCCTGGGTGGCTCAGTTGGTTGGGCGGCTGCCTTCGGCTCGGGTCATGATCCCAGCGTCCTGGGATCGAGTCCCACATCGGGCTCCTTGCTTGGCAGGGAGCCTGCTTCTCCCTCTGCCTCTGCCTGCCTCTCTGTTTGCCTGTGCTTGAGCGCTCTCTCTCTCTCTAACAAATAAATAAATAAAATCTTTTAAAAAAATGAATTTATTTGCAATAAAGGACATTAGTGAGAGAACTGGCAAAAGCTGTAGATTTAAATAATGGCATTTTATTGATGTTAATATTCTGATTTTGATCGCTGTATTATGGTCAGGTAAGGGAAGATCTTTATTTGTAGGAAACATACACTGATGTATGTAGGAGTAAATGTGCATGGGAGAGAGAGAAAACTATAAAGTAAATGTAAATTATAATATCTGGGGATTGGAAGTGAAAAGCTCACAGGAATTCTTTGTACTATTTTTGCAAGTTTTTGGTCAGTTTAAGATTATTTCCAAACAAAAAGTTGAAAGAAAGAAAGAAAGGAAGGAAGGAAGAAAGGGCATCTCCTCTTGGTATCCATACAGTGAGATGTTCATATCCTCCTTCCTGGCCAATGAGTTGCAGTTTTTAGTTTAAAAGATGGGGCTTCTCAGAAAACTATTGCTTTTCTGATAAAAAAGAGGAGACTTGGCATATGCCTTTTGCTCCTTGTCCTTTCCTTTCTTCCTGCTTGGAATGAGGGCTTAATAGCTGATGTGGAACAGCCATCTTATGACCATAGGACAAAAGGAGCTGGAAGGAGCCTGTGTCTCGCTGGCTTCATTAATCCCTGCCTGGATTGGCTTCTAGATAAATTGATTAACCCACTGTAGTCAGATTTCTGTTATATGCAGCCAAATGCAATTCCAACTGAGCTAGAACATCTAAGGCTCCCAGTGGTGTTTAGAGTTTAGAATTTGTGTGGCTTGCCTCCTCAGTCTTCTTCATGGGCAACTGTTTCCGACTGCCTTTAGATCTTAATGTTCCCCAAGTTTGGGTCCCCAGCCCTCTCCTCCCTCGATATAGTCTCCTTGGATTACCTCATTCACTCTTACTTACCATTAAACTCTGGTGACTCTCATATTACTATCTCCAGCCTGGAATCTTCTGAACTGCTGATGGCAGACCACATATCCAACTACCTATTAGAAACCTGTACCTACAAATAATACATTATATGTCAATAAAATAATTTAAAAAAAAAAGAAACTTGTACCTATGGTCAGTCACTTCAGCAGTCACACAGCTGAACTCTCTTTTCAGACAGACAGACAGACACATGCACACATACACACACATAGTCTCTTTCTCTTTCTTCTTCCAACCACCATCCAACTACTTTCCCAAGTCAGAAACTCAGGAGTCATCCTCTCCTCTTCTTATTTTCTCACCCCCTACATGCAATTAGTCATCCAGGTCTTGATGACTCCATCTCCTAAATAGTTTCTGAATCCATTTCCTCCTCTTCATTCTCATTACCCAGATAGATGCCTCATCATCTCTCACTGGTATTTTTTCATCAACCCTCTAAACAATCTCCCTGTCTCTGTCTTCTGTTCTTCTAATACGTACTGTTGCCATTATCTTTTTAAAATGTGAATATTGGGGGCGCCAGGGTGTCTCAGTGGGTTAAGCCGCTGCCTTCGGCTCAGGTCATGATCCCAGGGTCCTGGGATCGAGCCCCGCATCAGGCTCTCTGCTCGGCAGGGGGCCTGCTTCCCTTCCTCTCTCTCTGCCTGCCTCTCTGCCTACTTGTGATCTCTGTCAAATAAATAAAACCTTTAAAAAAATTTAAAAAAAAATAAAATGTGAATATGAGGGACGCCTGGGTGGCTCAGAGGGTTAAGCCTCTGCCTTCGGCTCAGGTCATGATCTCAGGGTCCTGGGATCGAGTCCCGCATCGGGTTCTCTGCTCAGCGGGGAGCCTGCTTCCCCACCCCCTCTCTCTGCCTGCCTTTCTGCCTACTTGTGATCTCTCTCTGTGTCAAATAAATATATAAAATCTTTTTAAAAAATGTGAATATGATTACCATACTTCCCTACTTTATAAAAATTTCCTATCACTTTAACTGCTTATGGCAATATCTTTTCTTCCCCAAATTCTTAATATGGCATCACAATAACCTTCTCTTGGCTGCCCTTCTGTGCCATGTCTCTGTGAGAGGACTGTGGACTGTCCTGGCTAGTTGGCTATATTGTTAGGAGGCAACTTCTCTCAGGCTCTGGTAAACCAGGGGTCTTCCCCTTGCTCCAGGGCTCTCACTTTATTTCATGTCAGAAGACTTCCAGTGTTCTTTCATTTGTAGCAAAAATAGAACTTAGATGTTGATTGAAACGACATGCTGGGGCCACTGTGTGTGATAGGGAGAGCTGAGCCTGTTGCCAGAATCCAACAACTGCATTCGCACAGGTGGTATTTCAGTCTGTATACGGTAGCCCAGGGAGGGGGGCCGCAGGGGTATTATAACACGACCTGACTCCACACCATGGACCTTCTAATGCATTGACTGCTTTTGAGTCAAGCAAGGCTGGGTTCCTGGGACTGATCCCTTTCTTTTTTAAATATTTTATTTATTTATCTGACAGACAGAGATCACAAGGAGGCAGAGAGGCAGGCAGAGAGAGAGAGAGAGAGAGGAGGGGAAGCAGGCTCCCTGCTGAGCAGAGAGCCGACGAGGGGCTCTATCCCAGGGCCCTGGGATTATGACCTGGGCCGAAGGCAGAGGCTTTAACCCACTGAGCCACCCAGGTGCCCCTGATCCCTTTATTTTCTGAAGCCAGCTGCTGTGGCTTGGGTGGGATGGGAGAGTCAACAGCAGAACAGGAAAGTTACCCAGTTTTGGCGGTGCCAGCCATCAATCTTATCCGTTAATAACCTTCCTTGCTCTGTTCCTAGAAAAAGACTTCTTTTTTTCTTTTTTAAGACCCATATCAGAAGGACCTGTTTGAGCCTTCCTTCACCCAGGCAGTTAGACATCCCTCCTAGGAGCTCCCATGGCACGTACCACACTACAATGTGATTATGTATTTGCATGTTCATTTCCCTGCTTTTGGTTTGCAGGGTCTGAATGCAAATATTATTCTTTTTTTGAATGCCCCTCCCCCATGAACATGTCCCCAGGGTAGAGCCTGACATGTGGGAAATAATCAGCTAGTGTCTGTTGACACTTGAAATGAATGGATGTTTCTTCTAGGTTCCAGATAGAACACAGTGGAAAGAGCTGAGGTCTGGGTACCATTCCCAGTTACTTCTTCCACAATTTGCTTTGTGACCACAATCTCAGCAGCTCCTTCCCCTTATTAACAAAATAGTGACAGTAACAGTCACTTTGTAAGAATTGTTTTGAAAATTAAGTGTTATTTTTCATTGGATTCATTCAGTTGCAGGAACGTACCAAATACCTTTAATGAAGCAGACACTGTATTAGGAACCACGGGTATAACATTGTCTTTTCCTCATAAAGCTTTTCCATCTAACAAGACAGATAATTAAACAAGAATCTACAATAGAATATAATGAGAATTACAATAGGAGAAGAATAAGATACCATGGGAACATAGAACAGGGAGCATAATCTAGTCTAGGGGTCACAAAAGACCTCCCCAGTGTTAAAACAATTATAAAATAGTATACTTATGTCAGTACAACATTATTACTATACATAAGACTGTCCTTGAGTTCATAGGAGACAGACACCACACTGTGAGAAGTAAGACTTTCCAGAAAAGGTGAAACATAGAGCTGGACCCAACCTCCTTTAATATTGCTGACCAATCTTTTTTGGGAGGGCTTGCCTTTTGAATAGCATTTCCAGGACCAAGGATGGATTTGTCTTCCTTTGTCAAGAGTCCAACTTACCTTGTGGCTCAAAAAAACCAAGCCCTTCAGTTAAAGAATAAAAATTACAGAGCTAGAGAATGCTGAGGAAAATCGGAGGGGCCAGTGATATTTGTAGGCCAGAAAGCAATGTCAAAACACTCTTGACTTGTGCCTTCAAAATGCCTTGTGCCTTCAATATTTCTTCTGTTACCCCCTGGTCTGGGCCATTGTCATGGTCACTGTGATGACTATGAAGTCTTCCAAACTGGTCTTCCTGTTTCTAACCTTGTCTCCTCCAATTTCATTTCACACATATTCCAGCTCTAAAATGTGTGATTCCTTCCTTTGGGCACATTCACTTAAAGAAGACCAGCTGTTTGCAAGGAAAGGAGGGCCCGGATGAAAGAGGAAGGAAGTTTGTGTTCACTTACAGGATGAGGAAGTGCAGGTAGGTGCCACCTGCCTGTTTCACAGTAGGAACTTGTGGTAGGTAAGTAAACAAGAACAAATAAGCCTTCCTCTGTTATTTTTGTATTAAAGGGTTTTTAGATAAGCCCCTGCTCCTTTACCTTCTCCCAAACTCCCGTCCTCCACATTTCCCACACATTCCCTGAATTGTTTCCCAGCTGTGAACACCCCATCTCTCTGCCCCCTCATCTCCTTCCCAGTCTTTTCCTGACTCACCCTTTAGTTATTCTCAGCAATGCACTCGTATCCTCTTGTCTATCAAAACCAGTTCCACATGATCATTATAATGTCCGACATTGGGGGAAGGAGCAGAGAAGCCAGCTCCCTATTTGGTCAGCTTTTGAGAGTGCCTGACTTGAAGGCTGGATGCTCAATGTGGGTTTGCAGTGAGCAGTTGACCTGACCAGGCTTCAGACAGGACTGCATCTTCCAGGGATGAGGTATTTCAGAGCCTGGCATTTTCCAAATGCCTGCAAGGTAAGGAATGGAGACACCATCTATTCGGACAGCTTTTGCTTTTCTTCCCCCCGTTTATTTTTCCTGAATTTATTCAAATGTACAATCAAGTCGAAAGAAAAAGCAATGAAATCTGTGGATTCTTGACCTATTTTTTTAAAGCTTTCATCTATTTATTTGACAGAGAGAAAGAGATCACAAGGAGGCAGAGAGGCAGACGGGGGCGGGGGGGGGAGCAGGCCCCCCACTGAGCAGAGAGCCCAATGTGGGGCTTGATCCCAGGACCCTGAGATCAGGACCCAAGCCAGAGGCAGAGGCTTTAACCCACTGAGCCACACAGGTGCCCCTAGGATAATAATTATTAACACTTGCTTTCTCTTTTGCTTTTTATCCTCTTGCACTTTTTTTTTTTTAAAGATTTTACTTATTTGACAGACAGAGATCATAAGTAGGCAAAGAGGCAGGCAGAGAGAGAGGAGGAAACAGACTGCTTGCAGAGCAGAGAGCCCCATGTGGGGCTTGATCCCAGGACCCCAGGATCATGACCTGAGCAAAGGCAGAGGCTTTAACCCACTGAGCCACCCAGGTGCCCCTCCTCTTGCACTTTCAAGATTTTCTAATATATATATCTACAGACCTGCATACGTGATGAACCTTTTGAAAGTTAAGTTACAGACAATTTGATATTTCACTCTAGATATTTCATTCCACATTTCTTTTTTTAAAGATTTTTTTTTTAATTTATTTATTTGTTAGAGAGAGAGAGAGAGCGAGCACAGGCAGACAGAGGCAGAGGGAGAAGCAGGCTCCCTGCCGAGCAAGGAGCCCGATGTGGGACTCGATCCCAGGACGCTGGGATCATGACCTGAGCCGAAGGCAGCCGCTTAACCAACTGAGCCACCCAGGCGTCCCCCATTCCACATTTCTTAAGAGTAAGGACATTTTCCTGCGTAATACAATCTCATCATCACACCTACAAAATTTAACATTAATGAAATAATGTTATCTAAAATATGATCCTGGGGTGCCTGGGTGGGCAGAGGGTTAAGGCCTCTGCCTTCGGCTCAGGTCATGATGCCAGGGTCCTGGGATGGGCTCTGCATCAGGCTCTCTGCTCAGTGGGAGGCCTGCTTCCTCCTTTCTCTCTCTCTGCCTGCCTCTCTGCCTACTTAAGATCTCTGTCTGTCAAGTGGATAAATAAAATCTTAAAAAAAATTTTTTTTAAATATGGTCTAGATTTTTCTTTTTCCAAAAATATACTTAAAGCACCCCTCAATCAAATCAGGGATCAAGTGTTGCATTTTTACATTTGGTTTCCTATAAATCACAATATCACAGTTCTAATCCTTTATTATAATTATTTTTAATGCTCAAATTTTTCCAGATTTGGGCAGGAGAGCCAACATCTTTAACTTTTGATTATTTATATTGACTTCTAAGATTGTTATTCTGCAAACAGTTGTTTTCTGCTGTGTTTTGTTTTTAGAGTGGGGTTTGGGATTTGAATTTGGGCAAGAAATTTGAAGAACTGACCCAGGATTATATGTTCTGAGATCTATAACCAACTGAAGAATTTCTAGTTGGTTTAAACCACATATGTTCATGACATATGAATCAGAAAAAAATCTTGCATTTACTTAGTAACAAAAGATGAAGTTATAGAGGTATTCCCAGAAACCACCATTTTCATCGCAACATAAAGGTAGCTGACATTGAAGAATATTTTCCTTTAATTTAGAATCTTTCAGGGCAATGCTAAGTTTACCTGAGGAGTCAGTATGGTTCATCAAGACAGGGCTTTGGGGATGCCTGGGTGGCTCAGTTGGTTAAGCGGCTGCCTTCGGCTCAGGTCATGATCCCAGCATCCTGGGATAGAGTCCCACATAGGGCTCCTTGCTCAGCAGGGAGCCTGCTTCTCCCTCTGCCTCTGCCTGCCTCTCTGTCTGCCTGTGCTCGCTTGCTCTCTCTAACAAATAAATAAATAAAATCTTTAAAAAAAAAAAAAAGGGCTTTGTATCTGTACACTCAAATCCCAGGTTTTTCTCAGCTGCGTGACTATGGACAAATTACTTCATCTTTCTCACCTTAGTTTCCTTTCCTCATGTGTATAATGGGAGTTCTGTTAAATACGCTAAAGATTTTGTAATGACTAAAAATACTGTAGTTTTAGTGTTTGTCAAATAGCAGGAACTCAGGACAAGTTACTCCTTTCAAAAGGGAAGTAGAGAAGGGAACTATTTGGGTTACATGAATGGCTAAAAGCCCATGTTGTAGTAGCTAAACAAATGTGAGCTAGCTGCACTGAGGTTAAGCTATTCTACAACTATTTCCTCTACCCACATAAGCCTGTAGCAAATACATCTCACGTACTGGAATATAAATTCCATGGGGCAAGAGTTCCACCTGCTTTATTCACTGTTTTGTCCCCAGCGTCTAAAACATAATAGGTGCTCATTATTTTTGAATGAATGAATAAATGAATTTTGAATGAATGATTTTTGAATGAATTGTGAATGAATAAATGAGTGAATCAATATAATTTAATATATAATTCAATACCAGATTAAATAGAGACACCCACTGCTTATGTAACTCAAAAATGTCAGCTTCTACCCTTCTTCCCCTTTTTAAGAGTTGGATTCCTCTGACATAAAGTGGTATATATCCATCAGCTACTGCCACAGCTGTGCTGTCTAACAAATTATCCTGAAGCTCCATTACTTAAGACATCAATCCTTTATTTTCATGCTCCTAGGTCTACCGGTTGGCCTGACTGAGCTGGGCTGGTCTTTGACTCTGGATTCCAAGCTCCAGGTTGGATTCAATTGTATTATATGTGTCTCTCACCTCCTTTGACCAATGGCTACCTGGGGGATGGGATCTGTTCCCTGTATCTCATTCCGGGGCCCAAGGTATAAGGTATGAGTGTTGGTGTGGGCATGATCTCTCTAAACTGAGTTAACTTTTAGGTTTTCCCTTCAGTATAGCTGCAGGATGAATAGTCATTCTCCTGACAATTCCAGGGGCTGGTTTTTGGATTTGCTAGATACAGATATGCACACATACTTAAAGATGAACATGAATTCTCAGAGACAATATAAATACTAGGAATAAGAAAGGAGCCATGTACCTCTTGATGGGTGTTCTTTTATGTCCTGTAATTTCTGGAAGGGATTTGACTAAATTCTTGGCCAAGAGCTCTTGTTCTCAGTTTTCATAGGGGTAAGAGCAGGGAGTGGTTTATTCTCTAAATCACACATATATAGCAGATTACAGTGGGATGAAGAAAAAAAAAGGTTATTAAAACAAACCTATACAATTCTCCTTCAGTTCTCTGTCTAATCTCAAACTTCCTTATGCTGTCCAACACCCCTGTCTTAAAGTAGATGACTTTATAGGTAAAACCATCAGAGAAGAGATTTTGCAGTCTGTCTCTACCCTCCAATCTACCATTTCTTCCACATATCCACCCACCTTCACTTCCCCTTCTTTTCCTCTCCAAAGCTAATCATGCTGTCTCTACTAAAATCCCATTCTGGAATTCCAAATCAACCCTTCCTATCATCTCTTTAATTCCTTTTTCACGAAGTACTTTTTTCCTTTGACCATTTAAATCTGTTCCATCTTAAAAAAAAAAAAAATCCCACTCTTGACCTTTTCTCTTCCTCTAAAGATACACAGCATGCATGCAGATATACATGCCATACACGGTTATCTATGGAAATCTAACTAATGAAGGTGAGAGCACACCTCCAGGAAATGGCAGCCCTTGGGAAATAAAGGCCTTGGAGAAAGGGGATGTCAGATAATGAGATAAATATATCATTGTTTGATGGAAAAGGAAACAATCAACAAAGAATTAGATTTAATAACAGAGCTTAGAAGGGTTGCTAGTCAACATTTACAAATCAAACATCTTTCTGTACTAGCAATAACCATCTAAAATGTAATTAAAATAGAAGAGAATATTTAACATAGTCATCAAAAGCCATAAAATATCTAAGAATTGGCCTGACTACATTCTATGGACTGACTGTATCCCCCCCCCAAATTCATATATTGAAGCCTCTAGGCCCCAATACCTCAGAATGGGACTATATTTGGAGATAGGGTCTTTAAAAAGGCAATTAAGTTAAAATGAGGTCATTGGGGTAGGCCCTAATCCAATATGACTGGTGTCCTTGTAAGAAGAGGAAATTAGGATACAGACATGCACAGGGGGAAGACCACGTGAAGACATAGGGAGAAGACAGCCATCTCTAAGCCAAGGAGAGAGATTTCAGAAAAAACAAAACAAAACAAAACAATCCTGTGGTCAACTTGATCTTCAACTTCTAACTTCCAGAAGTATAAGAAAATAAATTTGTGTTGTTTGAGCCCCCCCATCCTATGGTACATTGTTATGGCAACCTTAGCAAACTAATACAGCAAGAATATATAAAATTGTTGTTGATAAACCTTTAAAAACTCTAAGCCAGGTTCGTCTTCCTTTTGCTCTTCTCTTGCACATTTGGTCTTTAGCCATTAGGGTGGAGCGAAGCATGGTAGACTTCTGTGGGTAGAGGATGAGAGCCAGTGACAAAGTGTCAGGTATCACAGTTGGTGCAAGGTGAAGTAGGGGTGTGTGTGTGTGTGTGTGTGTGTGTGTGTGTGTGTGTGTAGGGAGAGGTGGTAACCCAGCATGGGATTCAGATTCCATGTGGGATGGCATGAGGGAAGTATCTATGTAGAGATATGTTCTGGCACATTCCATTGTGCCAGAAATGAAAGGAAGTGCTCACAGAATGATGGGGATGTATCAAAAGGACTTTCACTAAAGGACCTCCCACTGGCCACACTGGGCACAGTTTCAACCTCAAAATTATAATGATGATGATGGATTATAACCCTTTGAGTAAAACAGAAAATCTTTTCAATACAGATATAAACAAACAAGTTAATAATCTGAACATTTGAGAAGAAATGAGATGTTTATATGGTTTCAAAATACCCCCAAATCCTGATTAATTCCAAAGGGAAAACAGTAACTTCACAGAAGAGAAGCCTAGCATGCCCCACCTTAGACCACTGATCAAAGGGAACATTAGTAATAGAGGACAAATTGACATCATGAACCTCCTGACAGGACACAGTGAGAAAAACACAGCATCACCTCTGTGGGAGTGTGCATGACCGGACATATAGCCTGTATCAAATCCCAAGAAAACATCAAAGCCCCTGAGGGACATCCTACAAAATAAAGTCATGTAAAGTCCGAGGCCAGGAAAATCATAAAAAGACAGAAGAACTGTTCTAGATGGAAGGAGACAAAAGAGACATGAAAACCAAATGCTATCCTTGATTCTGCACAGGATTCTTTTGCAATGCAAAATGGTATTAGGACAACTGATGAAACTTGGAGTCCCAGGATTATAAGGTGAAGATGTTTCAGTATAAATTTCCTGACTGTGATGGTATATGAGGGTTATATAGGAGGATGTCTTTGTTTGTAAGCAATGCACAGTGCAGGGCATATCATCAAGGCATGATAAAGGTGTCAGTTCTGAAACATACTCTAGAAGGACTCAGAAAGAAAACATCTCCTTGTTTTTTACACCCTCATCTTCTGTACATTTGTGATTATTTCAAAATTTTGAAAATGAAAAGAAAAACTCTAATACAGGATATAGAAGATGATTTATATACATATCCATGCTCTGTTGGATGAATTGCCTTAATAATAAAGAAATATAAATACTCCCCCCATTAATCTTTGAATCCTATGCCATCCTATTCAAAATTCCAGTGAGATCTTTTGAAGAACTTAAAAAAAAAAAATCAAAAACCTACTCTAAATGGAGAAATAAAGTTCCATGAACAGCTGAATAAACTTCATATATGAAATCAGCATATTTTATACTGTATATTATGCAATATGTCACTCTTAAAAATAAAGTATGGGGTCTTGCCGTACCAGATATTAAGCCATACTAAAAAGCCATAGTAAGAGTAGAGTGGTTGTTGCCAGAGGCTAAGGGGATAGGGGGGAAATGTGGAGATGTTGGTCAAATTGTGCAGTAAGTTCTAAGGATCTAATGTAGGGTATGATAACTATAGTTAATAAGTAATACTGTATGTATACTTGAAATTTGCTGAGAGTAGATCATTCTTATCACAAGGGAAAAAAGTGAATTACATGAGGTAATGAATGCATTAGTTAGTTTGATTGTAGTAGTCATTTCACAATGTATATGCATATTAAATTATCAGGTTGTACAGCTAAATACATAGAATATTAATAGAAATTCACTTTTTGGTCACCTGTTCCTCAATAAAGCTGTTGGGAATTTTTGTTTAAACCTATACTAATAAAAACAGTGTGGCTTGGGTACAAAAACAGGCAAATAGGTCAATGAAACAGAGTTCAGAGACAATCCCATGTATGTATGAGAATTTAATTGTATAATATAATTCATAAATCAATAGGCAAAGAATGAATTATTTACTAGATTGGGTTCTCACCTTATGGAAGAAAATGAGGTTAGTAGGAAATACATAGAGGATTTTGTGACCTAGAGTTAAGGAAAGACTTCTTCTTTTACAGATTGATTGATTTATTTGAGGGAGAGAGAGGTGGGGACAGAGAGAGAAACTCAAGCAGACCTTCTGCTGAGCACTCAGTCTAATGGGGGCTTGATCCCAGGACCCTGAGACTATGACCTGAGCTGAAATCAAGAGCCAGATGCTTCACTGACTGAGCCACCCAAGTGCCCCAGAGAAAGACTCTTTCTTTCTCTCCCTCCCTCCCTCCCTCCTTCTCTTTCTTTCTTTCTTGATTTTATTTATTTGACACAGAGAGAGAGAGAGTGAGCACACAAGCAGGGGGAGAGGCAGGCAGAGGGAGAGGGAGAAGCAGGCTTCCCACTGAGCAGGGAGCCTGATGAGGGACTCAATCCCGGGACCCTGGGATCATGACCCAAGCCAAAGGCAGATACTTAACCAACTGAGCCACCCAGGAGCCCTGAGAAGACCTTAAATCATAGAAAACATAGATCTTAAGATGAAATATCCAATAAATTATATTACCTTTACATAGAGGACTTCCGTTCAATAAAGGGCACCATGGACAAAATTTATAGCCCGCTGACAGAATGGAAGAAGATAGAATTTGCAATGTCTAAAACAAATCAGAGATTTATATCCAAAATGTACAATGATGCTCAACATCACTCATCATCAGGGAAACACAAATCAAAGCCACAGTGAGTTAGGCCCTCACACCTGTCAGAATGGCTAGTATTAAAAAGACAAGAAATAAGAAATGTTGGCAAGAATGTGGAGGAAGGGGCACCTGGGTGGCTCAGTGGGTTAAAGCCTCTGCCTCTGGCTCAGGTCATGATCCCAGGGTCCTGGGATCAAGCCCCACATCGAGCTCTCCGCTCAGCAGGGAGCCTGCTTCCCCCCCCCCAACCTGCCTCTCTGCCTACTTGTGATCTCGTCAAATAAATAAATAAATAAAATCTAAAAAAAAAAAAAAACGTGGAGGAAAAGGAACCCTTGGGTACTACTAGTGGGAGTGTAAATTGGTACAGACACCATGGAAAACCCTATGGAGGTCCCTCAAAAAATTAAAAATAGAAATACCATATGATCCAGTAATTCTACTACTGGGTATTTACCCAAAGAAAGCAAAAACACTAATTTGAAAAGAAACAGGCATTCTTACATTCATTGCAGTGTTATTTACTATAGCCAAGACATGGGAACAACTTATGTATTCATTGATAGATGAGTGAATAAAGCAATGTGGTGTAGTGAGGTGTGTGTGTGTGTGTGTGTGTGTGTGTGTGTGTGTGTGTGTAATGGAATATTATACAACCACAAAAAGAATGAGATTTTGCCATTTGCAAAAATATTTATGGACATAGATGTATTATGCTAAGTGAAGTAAGTCAGACAAAGAAAGACAAATACCATATGATTTCACTTATATGTGAAATCTAAAAAAACCCACAACAAATCAACAAATGAAAAAACCAGTAATAGACCCATAAACAGAGAAAATAAACTGTTGGTTGCCAGAGGGGAGGGGTGTGTGGGGGAGGGGTAAATAGGTGAAGAGGAGGTGGGAGGTATAGGCTTCCAGTTATGGAATGAGGAAGTCATGGAGATGAAAGATACAGCATAGGGAATATAGCCAATGGCATTGTAACAGCATTGTGCGATTGTAGCCATTCTTGAGACTATAGCATAAGGTAAGTATAGACTTGTGAAAATCACTATGTTGTGCCCCTGAAACTAATGTAACATTGTGTGTCAACTATTTAAAAAAAAGAAAATGCCAGGGCGCCTGGGTGGATTGGTCAGTGAAGTGTCCGACTCTTGATCTCAACTCCAGTCTTGATCTCGGGGTTGTAAATTTGGGCCCATCATGGAACCTACTTAAAATTAAAAAAAACACAAAAACCAAAAAGCCAACTAAGAGGAAATATAATAAAACCGCAACAAGAAAAACCATAACAATAAATAAATAAAATGTACAGCGAGCTCTTACAAAATCAACAAAGAAAAGACAGCAACTCCAACAGGAAAACAAGGTCATAATTATGGTCATTTTATAGATGGGGCCAACAGGGCCCCAAGAGGTGGCAGCCTGAGCATTCCCACTTCCCCTAGCTCCTCAGTGTCACAGACAGGAGATCAGAGGGGGTGGCCGTGCTCTGATGCAGACATTGTTTGAACACAGAGTCAGCAAGCTCTGTGGATGCACTGAATGTAAGGTAAAGACATTGGGATGACTCCAAGGTTTTCCAGCCAAGCAACTGGAAGGATGGGTCTGCACCTGATCATGACATGGAAGCTGTGGCTGTAGGAGATTTGTGTGGGGGCAGGATCAGGTGATCAGTCCAGGTCTTGCTAAGTTTGTGATGGCTCAGTCACCAAACATGGTGCCAACCATATAATTGTTCTGTGCCTCAATGCCTTAATTTCTCTTTCTGTAAAGTTTTCCAGTCTTAGAGTTTTTTCCTTTTGTTCTTAGAAGCAATCTCAGAGAGTATTTACTTCACCTCATGTCCTCCACTTTACGGATGAGGAGCCGGAGGCCCAGAGGAGGATAGAATGCTAAGGCTAGCACCCAGCCTCCCATTTCCTTTTAGCAACCTTTCCTTTATGTGGTATTGCTTCTCTGCTCAAAGCAAACAAAAAGAGGGAAAGAGGATAGAAGCACTCTGCTCTCTAAAAAGTGGTATACAAATTTTAGGTCTCAATGCTGTGATGAGGGTCAGGAAGTAGCTTCCAAGGTCCCTTTCAAATTGCCTTTGACTAAAAGAGAAAAGTCCTGTAGGTCATAGGAATCTCCCCACTCTCTTTTCTACGGTGGCAATAATACAAGTGAAAATGCATTTCTTGGGGTGCCTAGGTGGCTCAGTCGGTTGGCTATCTGCCTTCCGCTTGGTTCATGATCCTGGGATCCTAGGTTTGAGCCTCATTTTGGGCTCCCTGCTCAGGGAGGGAGCAAGGGGAGCCTGCTTCTCCCTTTGCTGCTCCCCCTGCTTGTACTCTCTTCTCTGTCAAATAAATAAGTAAAATCTTAAAAAAAAAAAAAAAAAGAGAGAGAAAGGAAGGAAGGAAGGAAGGAAGAAAGGAAGAAAGAAAGGAAAGGAAAGGAAAAAGAAAAAAAAAAAAGAAAATGCATTTCTTCTGGCACATACCTTCCCCTTGTTAAGAGGCAGGAGGACATCTTATTCCATCTGGAGCCATGCACCTGTCACTCCAAACAGAGCAGATTGTTGTTTCTCCCTGTTAGCATGAGGCCACCTGGTGAGTGGGCACCACTCTTTCTGTAAAGTTTTCCTGTCTTAAGAGTTTTGGCTTGGACTTGCAGAAGAAAGCAACTGCCCAAGAATCCCACCTTGTCTACAGCTGTGCTTGAAATGCTGTCATCGATAACTAGTGCTCACAAAGTACTTATTAAGAATTAACATTTAGGGGCGCCTGGGTGGCTCAGTGGGTTAAGCCTCTGCTTTCGGCTCAGGTCATGATCTCAGGGTCCTGGGATCGAGACCCGCATTGGGCTCTCTGCTCAGCGATGAGCCTGCTTCCCCCCCTCTCTCTGCCTGCCTCTGCTATGCCTACTTGTGATCTCTGTCTGTCAAATAAATAAAGTCTTTAAAAAAAAAAAGAATTAACATTTATTGGGCACTGATTGGGATTTGACATATTTATGGAGCCCTCCAAACATCCCTGCAGAGTAAGAATCACCTTGCTTTAATGTTTCCAGGGAAATGAAGCCCCCAATGGTTGGAGCCTGAGGTGAATCCCCGGGTATTTCCAGTGGTTATACAAGACCCTGGGACCCCTGCGGCTGGCTAGGAAGATGGAGAGTCTTTCTGGAAGGGAGCAGCAGGATGCTAGAGCCGATTATAGCCCTGTGTAGCTCTGGGCCTAGGAAACACAGCTGGTTTTTCACTCTGTGATAACAACAGGGGTACCCAGGACCTTGCTACTTCTCAGGGGCCTTAGTGCCAGGCTGGAAGATGAGGAAAGGCAATGTGCTCTGTGATCCACACTTTTGGGCCACAGACCATAGACCCGAGCAGGTGCATTTTAGTGGCTGAGGACAGAGGAAAGAGAACTGGTGTTAACTGATAACTTTAAAATTTGTCATGACTTTTGTTATTTGCCTCCAGTCTTTCAAATACAAATATCCTTTTTCCCCACTCAAATACAAATACCTTGACTGTACCACTTTATATACATCTGGAATCTGGAATCTACAGCCCTACCACACCCAACCCAGACCATTCTTTGTTTTGTAAATGAAATTTATCTCCTGTGCATTTCAGTTTAGTCTGGAAACTTCTTTGTTGGAGATGACCAGTTTAGGCGCCCCCCCCACCCCCAAGGCTTAAAAAGGGATATCTGTGGCATACTCAAGCTCTCTTATGTTTCACGCTACATATATGTGAACTCAAGTCAAGGTTGATGTGAATTTCTGGATTTTGGGACAGATATTACAGGCGAACTGACTGACCAAGTGACAGGCCCTGTAGAAGGGGGATGAGAACAGAACCAGGCTTTGCAGCATGCTTACCATGTGGATGAACTCTTCTTTCAGAACATACCTCTCTGGAAGGGAGGCCTCAGACTCTGCACCCCCATCCAGGCACAGAAAAGGCAGTATATAACTCTCTTTTTGCAGGCACCTCCCAAAATAATTCTCAACAGGATATGGCTTGTTATAGTAGTTCTGTAATTTTATTTTCCAAATGATGCTTGTCTTTGAAGCTTAGCTGGGGGAGCTGTAGTGAAGATTAAGTGGGGTTCAATGTTTTGTGACAATACTTCCTTAGATTAACACAGGACATTTAAAAAACACTGTTAGATTTTTTTTTTAAGTCAATTAATTAGGAGCATCTGGGTGGCTCAGTCAGTTAAGCATCTGCCTTTGGCTCGGGTCATGATCTCAGGGTCCTGGGATTGCATCCTGAATCGGGCTCCCTGCTCAGTGGGAGCCTTCTTCTCCCCCCACCAAAATAAATAAAATCTTAAAAGAACATTTAAAAATATAAAATCAATTAATTAACATATAGAATATTATTAATTTCAGAGGTAGAGTTTAGTGATTCATCAGTTTTACGTAACACCCTGTGCTCATTACATTATGTGTCCTCCTTAATGCCCATTCCCCCCAACCCCCTGCCCTCCAGCAACCCTCAGTTTGTTTCCTATGATTAAGAGTCTCTTATGGTTTGCCTCCCTCTCTAATTTCATCTTGTTTTATTTTTCCCTCTCTTCCCCTATGTTCATCTGTCCTGTTTCTTAAATTCTGCATATGTGTGAAATCATATGATAATTGTCTTTCTCTGACTGACTTATTTTGCTTAGTGTAATACCCTCTAGTTCCATCCACGTTGTTGCAAATGGCAAGATTTCATTCTTTTTGATGGCTGAGTAATATATACAATATACACCACAACTTCTTAATCCATTCACCTATCGATGGATATTTGGACTCTTTCCACAGTTTGGCTATTGTGGACATTGCTGCTATAATTATTGGGGTGCAGGGCCCCTTCAAATCACTATGTTTGTATCCTTCGGGTAAATACCTAGTAGTACGATTGCTGGGTCGTAGGGTAGTTCTATTTTTAACTTTCTGAGGAACCTCTGTACTGTTTTCCAGCGTGGCTGCACCAGTTTGCATTCCGACCAACAATGTAAGAGGGCTCCCCTTTCTCTGCATCTTCGCCAACATCTGTTAAAACATATATATTTTTTTATCTCTTAAAGCCTGTGACACAAAATATTGGATCGTGTCCCATCCCGTCATTTGTTTCCTGCATTTAATATAAGTATTGGGAGCGCCGAATCCACTAGACCACCAGGGAGCATCTCTAATATAAGTATTGAGTACCTCTTATTTGTCAGGCCCTTCACGAGACCTGGGAAAGACACAACAGTAAACAGAAACCAATGGCCCTCTGATCTCAAGGAACTCAGAGTCATCAGGGGGAAGCAGACATTAATCCGAGGATCTTGCAAATGAATGTACAATACAGCTGTGACATGTGCGAAGGAGGCCAGGCTCTGGTGCTAGGAGACTATACATTGGAGCAATTTGGTAAGGTTCAGGAGGTCAGAGGAGGAATGCTGAAGCTAAGAGGGGGAATAGCATGTGCAAGTGCCCTAGACTGTAGCCAGTGAAGCTGAGTAGAACCAAGGAAGAGAGGGCACAGGTAGATGAGATTGTAGAGGCAACCAGACCATGTGGCTTTTATAAAATTTAGTACCCAGGCCCCACTCACAAAAGTTCTGATTCAGTTGGAGGAGGAGGGACCAGATATAGATTTAAGTAAAGCAGGTGAAACAGCCAGGGTTGAGAATCATTAGCCTCAGGTTATTTGATCCTTAATCTAAGGGCTATGGGGAGGACTAAGTTGTTGGTAAGCAGGGGATGATGTGATTCAGATAGACACATGTGTTCCTAGGATGTTGCACAGACCTATACCCAGTGAAAAAAAAGGGAAGACTTTAAAAAAATTTTTTTTTGTGGGGACGCCTGGGTGGCTCAGTTGGTTAAGCGGCTGCCTTCGGCTCAGGTCATGATCCCAGCGTCCTGGGATCCAGTCCCACGTCGGGCTCCTTGCTTGGCAGGGAGCCTGCTTCTCCCTCTGCCTCTGCCTGCCACTCTGTCTGCCTGTGCTCGCTCCCCGCTCTCTCTGACAAATGAATAAATAAAATCTTAAAAAAATAATAAAAAAAAATTTTTTTAGATATCTTTCAACTTTAGAAAGAGGGCTCTTTTTTTAAGATGAAAAAATAGAGGTGACAATAGATGTGTATTTTTTTTCCTTATGCTACTTAGGTATTCATTAGAATCTCTGGTATTAGAAATTTGAATTCAAAAGGAGTGGCACCAATTTAAACCCCTGGTCTTCAAAGAATTTTCCATTTGTCCTTGGGAATTTCTAAATTATGGAAGTTCTGTCCTCTAAAATGAAAAACTTATACTCACCTCGGCTCTTCATTTCCAAAATGTTTCCTTAAGAGAACTACAGGTCATGGAAATTGTTCTGATTTGAACGCTTTAGTTGCACCAGGAAATCTGTGGTATTAGAATTGCGTGGTCTCATTATCTCTAAATTGTCTTCCGGATAAATCAGTTTACTGATATTGAAAGTGTTTCCATAGTAATATCACAGTTGATTCTTGTGATGATAGTGTGAGGAAAATGAGGAACAAAGACACCGATGAGTCCTTCAGGGTCAAAGAGAAGTTAGTAGAAAACCAGAGCTAAGCCTCCATCCTACTGGCCTCTAGCTTCATGGCCTACCCTCCGAATGCAAAAACGGGGAATGTGAGATCATAATCGGGACTTTTCAGAAGATTCTGGTGATGTGATTATGATCATTATAACATATGGTTTCCTTTTGTAAAGTCTTTGGACATTAACGCAAATGAGTCTCATATGCCACTTCAGGGCAAGAATTATTTCCATTTCATCTTTGTTCACACAGGTTCAGGGTCTTCCAATTAGCCAGGCAGCTCCACAAGGGCATAGTCCATGCCTGTCTTATTCACTGATGCACCCCCACCACCTATGCTTAGCACAGGTAGGCAGTCAATGAAAATGTGTTGAATCAACAAATGAATACATGACTGAAGGACTAACTCAAACAGGAAATTCTTTGAGGACAAGAACTGCAACTGTGCTATTTAATTTGTTTTAATGTGTCTAGTGTACCCTTATGTATGTAGCCTCTGGGACTTAGTAAATTCTTAACTAACTAGGTAGCCCAATGAATTAGTCCAAACTTTAAAAAGATTTGGGATGTCACTGTCTCTTCTATTCTTAGAATGATAACTATCCTGGTTTGCTCAGGACTATGCCAGTGTAACACTGAAAAGTCCTGCATCCAAGGGAAACCCTTCAATTCCAAGAAGACCAGGACAGCTGTTCACCCTAACTAGACACAGAACATAAGATTTTCGCCAGCAAGAATGTACCTTACAGCCCAGTGTTTCTCTAAGTGTGATCTCTGCACCAGCAGCAGCAATACTTCCTGTGAATCTATAGGAAACAGGCTGACTTTCAGGCGTCTCCCTTGTCCTACTGAATCCAAAATTATGAGGGTGGGTCCAAGCAATGCAGATTTTAACAAGATCTCCAGGTGACTCTGATGCCTGACAAAATCAGAATCACTGTCAACCTGAGAACTGTTTGTTCAAACAGGATAAAGCCAAAAGGCAGACACTAAGATGATTCCAGTTCTGTCCTCTCTAGCTTTAATTTTGGTTGCTTTAAATCCTCTAATTCTGGATAAACTCTTATTCAATTGGAGTGGAAAAGAAGGCATTGGTGGGTGCTTCTTTTTTTTTTTTTTAAGATTTTATTTATTTATTTGAGATAGAGAACATGAATGGTGGGGAGGAGCAGAGGGAGAGGGAGAAGCAGACTCCCTGCTGAGCAAGGAGCTTGATGTGGGGCTCAATCCCAGGACCCTGAGATCATGACCTGAGTCGAAGGCAGATGCTTAACCAACTGAGCCACCCAGGTGCACCGGTGGGTGCCTCTTAACACACCCAGAGACTCCACAATTTGGAAGATTTGGCTTACAATAGTTTTCCAGTAGGGTTGATTCCAGTGGCAGCCTCACTAATTACATACTGTGTATGAGTAGAGCAAATGGAATATTTCAGTATAAGAGCAAGAATATGTCATGAATAGGTCCATGAATGAGAAGAGAGCAGTAATATTTGAAAAGAGTGTCTGTTAGGAAGGATGTGCCCATGATTTTCTCTCTTTTTTAAATCTCCAGATTCCTGGAGGTATGAAAGCCAGGGCCAGACCTAATGCCTACTCTCCGCATTATTCGGTTACTCAAATTTCCGGAACATCAGTGAATCCCAAGTGAATGAATCAGGCATAGTTTGCTAGTCTCTGTAACACTGGACACTTTAAATAGGGTTCTTAGTTACCCAGCGACCGTCAACTCCCTAGGGAGATGGGTAGTAACTATAGCACTGAATGTTCTCTTCTTTTCCAAGATAAGGAAACTGAGTGGTTAAGTGACTTCCTCAGATGACTTTTAGAAGGGGCATCTTGGCCAAGAGGGGAAGTCAGGGACTTGGGGCTTCTGCACACATCTGGGGCCATTTGGGCTGATAGGCATTCATCTTTAAAGACCTGAAAATGGTGAGCTTTTTTCAGTGACTTATCAGACAGAGGGAGTGATGGCTTCCAGCCACAGAGCTCACTCTGGATGGCTGTCAAGGCTAACAGTTCTATTTGCAGCTCTTCTCCATCAGATCGCTCTTGTTTTTAAATTATTCCTAACATGGCTCCTAACTGGTTTGGTTGGCCTGGATAAGGACATTGATTCACTGCTCTCTGAGGTGTTGATTGTGTAGGGGCAAAGTGTGGGCACCATGCCAGAACAAAAGCTTATGAATGGTGTCCGCCAAGACCAATTTCTGACTCATCAAGGAATGATGGGCTAGGATCCCTTAAGACGTCCATATTTTTCGAGGGCAATGAATTGACCAAATGACCTTACAAATTACCTCCTTCCCATCTCCCCATATCCTTTTTCTCATCATACTGTCACTCTATTAACTAGGAATCAATGACATATCCTCTCAAGTTGATCTCCAAATTTAAATAAACTTAAAATAATAGTAGGCACACATGTGGTGTTTACTATATGCTTCTTCAAAGTGACTTACATAGATTATGAATTCATTTAATCCTTACAATTGTCCTCTTAGGTAAGTACTGTTACTATCCCCATTTTACAGATGAGGAAACTAAGGCACAGAGAGGTTGGACTACCTCTACCATAGTATCTCTACCATTTCTTTCTCTAGATAGATGATAGGTAGATATCATGCATGCTTTGTGCAGATATTCTTCAACCCACAGACCTTTGCCAGCTACTCCTATATCATCCTGTATAGCGGCCATAGCAGAGGCAGCCAGCTGTTGTATCTGAATTCTCAACTTGCTCCCCTCTGTTCTCTTTCCTCCCCTTTCTCACCCACTGGAACACATTTCCACATTACCAGCTTGGCTTAGTCAGTGGTTTTGTTTTGTTTTAATTTAATTTAATTTTTAAAAAGATTTATTTATTTATTTTAGGGGGAATCAGCAGGGGAAGAAGGGGAGAGAGAATCTCAAACAGACTCTCTGCTGAGGTGGCAGGGAGCCCGAGGCAGGGCTGGATCTCAAGACCCTGGGATCACAACCTGAGCTAAAATCAAGAGTCAGACACTTAAACGACTGAGCCACCCAGGCACCCTCCCAGTCAGTGTTTTAAACAAATTATTAAAAATTTAAAAATGCAAGGTGCCTGGGTGGCTCAGTTGGTTAAGCGTCTGCCTTCGACTCAGGTCATGATCCCAGGGTCCTGGGATTGAGCCCCACATCGGGTTCCCTGCTCAGTGGGGAGCCTGCTTCTCCCTCTCCTACTCCCCCTGTTGTGTTCCCTCTCTCACTGTGTCTCTCTCTGTCAAATAAATAAAAATCCTTAAAAAAAATAAAAAATGCTTTTTAGTGGTTCAAAACAGTGGTCAAATACTACTGTATTGTGCTAGTTGGAA
Source organism: Taxidea taxus jeffersonii (assembly GCA_003697995.1). Classification (NCBI taxonomy): domain Eukaryota; kingdom Metazoa; phylum Chordata; class Mammalia; order Carnivora; family Mustelidae; genus Taxidea; species Taxidea taxus. The sequence continues at coordinate 4,468 of ML092967.1, read as the reverse complement.
ATTATATGAAATATAATGAACAGAAAACTTTCATAACATTAAGAAAGTGACTCTTACTAATGTGATTTCTCTTCAAACTTAGGTTACAAATAGAATTCAAGTATTCATGAAATTATTTTCATTGTTGAGACCCAAATTCAGCTTTTGCTGCTTAGGCACCAATTTTTAAATGGATTAACCCACTTGTGAATGGGCTAGGTTTTTTGTGCCTGGCATATTACCACATGAAACACTAGCGATGTATAACTAGCCTCATGTTTGTATTTCTGTCTGGGCTCATCATTTAAACAGTCAGCTCTTACTTAGGGCCCTGACTGAAAACTCAGTTGTTAGGTCTCTGGCTCCAGAACTTAGAAGAAAGTGACCTCAACCCTGCAAAGTTATGGGAGCCAAGAATGTGAATCTGAGGAGGATGGTGGATGGGCTCCAGGATCAGGCTTGCCTGCTCTAGGCTGACTGCCCATACACCCCTGGAGATAACCATGCCACCATTGTGAGGCACTTGGAGAGCCATGGGAAATGGGACTCAACCAATAACCTGTGAGAGAACCAGATAGGTGGGCCTAGAACCTTTAAGACTTTAGTGGTGACCAGTGGAGACCAGGTCTTTTTAACTAACAGGCTAAATTTGTCCCTGGGCCACTTGAAGCCCTCTTGGGTTTGATCGTCAGACCTCATCCCAGCTGGGTCCGCCCTGCCAAGACCCTGCCTATAATTTCCCTCTGCTCATCATCCACACACGGTTGGTGCTGCTCCCTGCCTTCCTGGTTTTTGCCTGCCTGCTTGACGACAGCCCCTGTTCTTGGTGCCCTGAGGCTTCCACTCTGAGTTCTCCAATTCTTGTGACTTCTGCTCCAATGTGTGCATATCCCACTCTTATGTTTACATAGGCTAATTTATGATAACAGCCAACATTTTATGGCATTTACTTTGTGTCAGGCACTTCTGTGAGCACAAAGTTATGTTTCTTTGGACCAGTGGGTCAGTCCAGACAGCCTGGAAAGCAGATTGTACCACCCCAATTTCAGAGTTTCTGATTCAGTAGGTCTGGGTTGGGGCCCAAGAATTTGCTTTTCTTTTTGTTTTTTCTTTTCTTTTTAAAAAGATTTTATTTATTTGACAGAGAGATCACAAGTAGGCAGAGAGAGGCAGGCAGAGAGAGAGGGGGACGCAGGCTCCCTGCTGAGCAGAGAGTTCAATGTGGGGCTCAATCCAGGACCCTGAGACCATGACGCGAGTCGAAGGTAGAGGCTTTAACTCACTGAGCCACCCAGGCACCCCAAGAATTTGCTTTTCTGGTCCAGCTGCTACAACTTAAGAACCTCAACTGTAGAGCATCAGATATCCCTCAGGTGGGCTTGTTACAAATGCTCTTTTACAAGGTCAGAAGGGTATTGGATAATTTTTCTTAACAAATGCTGAAAGGCATTCTTCATCAGAGCTCTCTAGCAAGGTTTGGATATTCATGGATCATATCCCTCTAGAGTTAGAAAATCAGTTGGTTCTTATGGGCCTCAGCAATTGGATTTCAGATGTAGGTGGAAAAAGCACCAGCACCAGAGTGCCTGCTATGTGCCAGGCACTGTACTGGGTACTCTACTTCCATGATAAGCTTATTTTGCAGATGAGGAAACCCTGTTTTAGAGATCAGGGGGTCTGCAGCAGACCTTTCCAGCTGGAATGGATCATGTGCACTGAGTTCTCAGTCCCCTTAGCACCAGTGGTGCCAGGACTGGAGTACCCTGCCAGTTACCTCTTGAGGAGAACAGAGCCCCACCAGTTGACCCTAGAGTGCCTTGGCCACAGGATAGAACTGCAGTGAGTTCAGATCCAGAGGCAGCCCACTGCTCCTCTGTCCTCTGACACTCACAGCTCTGGAGGGCAAGACCTGGCTGGACAACAGGGACAACTTCATGAGCCTGATCATGGCCAAAGACAGAGAGAGCCTGGAAATAAACCATTCTCAGGATTAATGCTGAGGCTGAAGCACTAAACCGGTAAAATCCCCCCAGGTACCTTTAGGGAAAAGAGATTCCCTTTCTGGTAAGAAAACAAAAAAGGTCCCTGAGGATACTTGTGCACCCCATTCTTAGGATACAACTATGAGAAACAGGAGGAGAAAAACAGGACCCAGTTCCACAGAGTTACCTTTTAGCAAGGCCAGAAGGTTGCTGGACGTTGTCCTTGATGAACTGTAGCAGAACCAGACATTTATGACCCATATTTTAATGTTCTCTTGATTGGATGATTGGAGCTCCCTGTATTTTTGTCTGCTGGCTAAGTAGTTTGGTGTCTGCACAAGACCCAAAGTGCTACAGTCAGACTCCTGGACAATCAGTCCATGGCTATATATATTGGGGGAAATCTTAAGTAACTTGATTGACTTCCAGTTGTTGAGGGCATTGATTTTTTTTAATTGCTTATGGTTTATAAAACCCAAAATAGCCCTGGACAACAGAGCACAGGTTGTACTATTAGTTCTATGGGCAATTCTTGACATAATTTGTCCTTTAAAAGGGCCAGGTAATGTATAAGTTAAGATATTAGTAGTTCAAGCCAAAGCTTCTGTTGATATGTCTATAGGACAATTCCCATTTATTCCCATGAGAAGGCAACTTTCAGAGTCACATGTCTCCACAAAGGTTCTGGGAGATATTCTGCATAAATAAGATACATCTGTGGTTGTGCAGCCTCTCTTTTCTTCTGAATGTGATCTGCTGGCACTGGCTTTTCTTTCCTAAGGGACATTTAGTCTCAGAACCTCCACTAGCTCGTGTTGTGCAGAAGTCATGTTTTAGGGACACTAATTATTCCTCAGGTTTGTGTAGTGCTATCTAGCTTTTAGCGTTACAGAGAACATTAAAAACATCCTAGGCTGCTCTTGCTTTTATAAATAAAAAATTGAGGTCTCCGAAGTTTAAGTGATTATCCAAAATGTCATAGCCAGCAAGAAGCAGGGCCAATGATTATAAATCCAGGATCCTTGCCAGGACATCAGACTAATCTATTTACAGGTAGGGGATCCAGGCTCCATGAGGTCCATGGAGAGGTCTTATTAAGTTTATCCAGGTATGTTCCTTTTCTGACATCTTCATATATAGAATTGGGGTAGGGAGTTAAGCACACATGGAAATTGAGAGCATGGGAGAGGAGCCACAGCCACTAAGCCCTCTCTTTAGGCAGGGTGTTTTTTTTTTTTTTCTGTTTTTTAAAAACTATTTATTTATTTATTTGACAGAGAGAGAGAGACAGCAAGAGAGGGAATATAAGCAGGGGGAGTGGGAGAGGGAAAAACAGGCTTCTTGCTGAGCAGGGAGCCCGATGTGGGGCTCGATCCTAGGACCCTGGGGTCATGACCTGAACAGAAAGCAGCCGCTTAAAAACTGAGCCACCCAGGTGCCCCTTTATGCAGGGTTTGGAAGGCTATAGAAAGATTTCCCCTCCCCCATTTTTCTCCCAGTTTAGTTACTAGATCAAGAAACTGAAGCTTGGGGCGCCTGAGTGGCTCAGTGGGTTGAGGCCTCGTCCTTCGGCTCGGGTCATGATCCTGGGGTCCTGGGATCAAGTCCGGCATCTGGCTCTCTGCTCAGCGGGGAGCCTGCTTGCCTTCCTCTCTCTCTGCCTGACTCTCTGCCTACTTGCGATCTCTGTCTGTCAAATAAATAAAAATCTTTAAAGAAAAAAAAAAAAGAAACTGAAGCTAATGGAATCAACATAAAATAGATTAGCTTTTTCATTGGCCTAAGTAGTCCAGCTTAAGAAATGTTTGGGAAAGATGATACTAGGGAGACCAAGGTACTTATGCAGTAAAAATATAAAGCATATAAATATCCACCTGAATGACCTGACTCTTTAAGTTGACCCTTAGGTGAAGGCAGCTGTACCCACCAGTCTAGCATGGGAAGGTTGTGAGGGCTGCAAGGCACATGTTTTGACACGTGTGTATATAGGCCATAAGACCAGCCCTGGTTACACAAATATGCTCTAGAGAAGAGGGGAGGGGATTTTGCAGCTCTGCATGAATTCCTTCTGGAAAGATTTATAGGGCATGTGCTGTGTGCCAGAGAGGGATGTCCAGATATGAAGACTGCAGGGCCCCCTCTCATGAGTTCTTCATCTTACAGAGAGATGAGAATGTGGGGGCTGGAGGAGGGGAAGCCCAGTGTTGGAGCAGCTACTGTCAGCTCAGCTGGGGTTGAGGGTGATCAGGGCTGCCTCCCAGCAGGGCAGGGTGACTGTGATCTCATTAGATCTGCAGCCAGCAAGGCTCAATGCTGACATGGTCTCAGAGAGATAACTCCATGTTAGCTAACGGGTTCCCTTATGGTTCCATTCTTTCCTCACAAGTGGCTTTCAGATTCTGAAGGAAATTAATTCAGTTCTGTTGCAAGAGTCAGTAGACTTTACCTTACACCCCCTCCCTTGCTCAGAACCCAGGACATTGCTCAGGGATCACATTTTCACAGCC